>CAJDSM010050814.1:0-12973 GCA_903981925.1 Ostrea lurida | reverse complement strand
TATTATAGTGACATGTGTTATTCAGAACTAAGATATCGCCATTTGCCATTTTTATCGGCGAAAACAATTGTTCAATATCAGCTGAGAATAGGTGAAGGGCGGCATGTTCAATGATAAATCAAATTGTAAAACAGCAAACAGTTCACAGTACTCAACAGTATTCTTATTGTCCTTTATGCCCGACTAAAGAAACATTGTTGCAGGGACTCGAAGTTCAAACAGTAAATAACACCTTTCTTCACGCTCCGCCCATACAGGAAATCGTCTTCAAATTAACTAATTGATACATGAAAAATCAAACATGTCACTATTCAGAGCTTTTGAAAATGGATTGGGAAATTCGTGGTAAGATACATTCAAATATATACACATTTTTATTTATTTTTTTATTAACCGATTACAGATTTTGCAACCGATTACCACTGTTCCGACCGAGTAACCGGTTAACCGATTAAACATTGCCATCCCTAATAAATGAATAATAATAGATTAATAATAACCTCATCTTGAAAACACCCCTCTGTAGTATGTAATGTAAAGCCAGGCTTTCAGTACATTCAGTACTTTGATTCTCTTTGAAACCAAAAATATAATCATAGGTTTATTTCTTATCATTTGATTATGTTTAAATGTAGTAATACAGATAATATCTTCATCTAAACACTGTAATTAACGTGAGAAGGCGCGTAGGAATACATGTAATATCAATGAAAACAATTACGCTAAATTCAAATTGGCTGTGCTTTGATGTCAGGTAGAGTTAATGTATTGGACGCGAAATTAAAGATGCAATGGTTACATTAATGGTGGAATCAAATATTATGAAGTGTATATTCAATCGGGAGCTCCATTAGAATGCCCTCGTTGTGTCCCATATTACGGAGTTCAACTTCATATATTCATATATATCAAAAGTGGTCGCTTGCTCCGTCATATTTTCTATTAAAATTTAGCCCCGCGAAATTAAAGGAATGGTATCACTCATTTTGGTTTTGTTTTTTTTTTGTTTTTTTTTCATCTTAAATCATCTTATTCCTTTCGAATATAATAAAAAAGATATATCAAAGATATTTTGCAACTTAGAAATGACTGTATGTTCTTCAATTGTTACAATAGGAATGACCAATTGAATTGATTTTTTTTCTCCAGGAAGCCAAAACTTTATGCTCAATCAATTAGCCCATAGTATAAAATAAGTTTCACATGTAGAATGCCTTGATTATTTTTATATTTTTCAAAAAAAGGTGACGAAATTAAATCTGTGTTTGTGGTCTAAGTACTGCAACTGGATTAGATTAAAAGGTTATAAAATCTTCTTTTATTACATGCTTGCAAACATTTGCATGTAAAAGAAAAGAGCGAGAAGATTATATTGATATTTAAAAAGATGATTATAGTGCAGTTGCCACTCGTGTCCGGAACATCTGCGCATGCGTATCAAATTTGATTCAAATAGTGAAGCATTGGGTTTTTTCGTTGTTCAACCGTATGGTTTCTTCTTTTTAAGACTAGTGTCATTTGTCGCCGATTCGTATGTGTCCATAGATAGCCCCACGCGTATATTGGGAATCTCGACAAAAAAAAAATAGATAACTCTGACGTAACGTAAAAGAATTGATTAAATATACATTGGAATCACATACTCCGTTTACGTGATCAAGATACAGGGCTTGTGGCGGATGTAACCGGTCAACAGGGGGCGCTTACTCCTCCTAGGCACCATGATATCATGAATTATTCTACTGAATTGAAGCGCGCTACCATTAAATCATTACTATATTCAAATGAATTTAAGCGCGTATTCATTGAACTAATGCGCGCAATAATTCAATGATAGCTTTTTTTAATTGACATAACTATATTTTTAATTCAATTAATGCTCGCAATAATTGAATTATTGCTCTCATTATACAAACAATCCAACTTCAAGTACTCCTTTTTCATAGACAACGAGAAGATCACTGGATCAATACCCTGGGCTCTGCTTAATTTCCACATGGATGCAACGGCAACATATACAATGGGGGAAATCTAGTCCACAGATAAAATTCTGTGACGCGGTCAGTTTTCGATGGGGGGAATCTATGCCTCACGGAAAATACGTCATCTGTGGGAATCTGAAGCCCATCAGGAAAATTCGTCGGTGAGTGGTCTCATCTTTCTGGAATTGGCGGGAAATCGTAGCCCACTAGGTCGAGAATACGGGTCAATGAGGGATTATTTCCTTTATCCACAGAAAAATACGTCAATCTGATGGGAAATCTAGTCCACAGGAAAATACGTCAATCTGATGGGACGCGACGTTTTCCAAATACATAAAGACGTAAGCACAGCCAACCGACTATTAGACTCGGATCTCCCTCAGTATAATCGGGGAGACGGGTCTTCTAGAAGACTGTAGTTGTCCAAGGCAAGGATGTTGACAGGGAGTAGCTCAGACGGATTCGTTGCAGAAAACCCACGAGCAAGTGCTTGCAATTTGTCTGATAATTTAGATGGTCGCCTAAACATCCCTATTTACCGGCCGAAACAAGAAAGGATATTTGGGAGTGTGCAAATGTATTTAGGCCGAAAGTGCTTAACGTGGAGTTGACCAGACTCGCACGTCCATAAATTTGTAGGAAAGTCACAGAGAACGCGTTAGACCTCTTCCATATTGGATAGATGGCCTCTGAGTGACATCGTGTATGTTTGGTGTTTTTTTTTGTTATAGAAGACCCGTCTCTTCGATTATAGTGAGGGAGATCCGAGGGTTGATCGACCACAGATGAAGTAATTAATGTCATGCACTGCATTCTTCAAGAAGTCCATCCCCCGATTATACTGCGGGGATCCGTGGGCGATCGACTCGAATGTTATGGTTATGGATGTCGCCCATCACAGAATCATCAAACCACCACGGATTACAGATTGTGTCCCTTCCGAATCTTTTGTTAACATTAGTAAGGTTGAATCTGCAAACAGTTATAACCATGAGGAGGAAGTAGCTGTCTTAGAAACATACAAGCAGTAACATCTAATTATTGGTTTTGTAACCGGACTATGTGAGATTTAGTGCATGAAAACATGCAATATTTATTTGTAAGTGATTAAAGAAATCTACATTTTCAAATAGGTACATGTATCACAATTTTGCAGTGGTTTACATTAGAATTGTGATTTCATCTGTTTATTCACAATATTTCTTTGTGTAAGATGATTAGACGAAATGATATGAAACTGATTGTCAGAGGAATGGCTCATTCTATTCCATAAACATGTAATTGTATTGTAGTTTCCTAAACAGCCTAATCTTTCCTTTTTTTTGTTTTGTTTGTTTATTTTTTGTTTTTTGTTTGTTCTTTTGTTTGTATTTTGTTTATTTTTTCTATTTTTTTTTTTTCTTTTGTTCTTTTTTTTTGTTTTTTTTTTTGTTTTTTTTTGTTTTTTTTTTTTTTGTTTTTTGTTTTTTTTTTTGTTTTTGTCTAGTTGTTTTGTTTTTGTTTTTTTTGTGTTTTTTGTGTTGTTTTTTTTTGTTTTTGTTTTTTTTATTTTATCATGAATTTTATTTCGTTGGAGCTAAAATATTCAATGGCGAAGTTAGTAATTTGTTAAATGTAATCATAGTCCCCCAAAAACATCTGTATTTTAATCAGATTGGTATGTGTAATCAATATTAGATGACAGAAACTTACGTGAGATTTTACCCACCCTCCCCACTAATTGAATTTAGATTTTTATCTGACATCGATGTTTTGATGTTCATCCATTTGTAAACTTTTCATAATTTCATTTCCTCCACAACCACAAGTCCAATATCAATCAAACTTGACAGAAATCATCCTTTGGTGAAGGAAATCCATTCTGTTGAAAGATTATGTCCCTTCAGAGGAGAGATAATCCAAAAAAGACAATCTAGGGTGGGGTCTAATAATCTTCTCATGACTACCTGACCAGTTAGAATTTGCATGAACGATTTCTGATATACATGTAGTTTAGATTCACGACCACCAGGGGGAAGGGTTGGGGTTCAATAGTTGATCTATATGAGGATGTATACATGTAGGAAAGATCGTAAGAAATCTTATTCGACCTGAAAAATTAAAATTTGCATGAAAGCTTTTAAATTTTTGACATAGTATAGATTTAAAATTGTTCAGTTCATGGTCCCTAAGAGAAGGATGGGGCCCCCGGCCCCGGGATGGGGCCACAATAGCAGATCAAATATTTACATGAAGAGATATACTATCTTCGCTAGCCAAGGGTTTTCAATCCACTCTGCTCCCGTAAATGAGGAGCGGAATGGACCGAACACCCTCTAGCGAAGACGATATATACATACTCAGAGAAAATCTTCTCGAGAACCGAAGTTGAAATTTACATGAGAGTTTCCTGATGTAGAGTAGATTCTCGTTTGTTCAAATTAAGACTAAGACTTCTGTGGGGTCACATTGGTAGATCACACGTTTACATTCCGATTTCGTAGGAAGGATCTTTAATAATCTTCTTTTCAAGAACTACTGGTCCAGAAAAGTTTAAATCCTGACAAAAATACGTACATTCAAAATTATTCAGATCATGGTATTCGGGAAAGGGGACCAAATAGGGGGTGATATTTTTATACCCAGAGATGCACTGATCAAGTAGGAAAAAATATTTCAAGAATCATTGGGCAAGCAGAATTGAAATTTACATGAAAGTTTCTGGGTAGAGTGTAAAATCTGCTCAGATCATGGACCCTAGAGGTAGTATGGGGCTACAATAGGGAATTAAAGTATTTTTTTTTCTTGTCTTACTTTTGAATATATTCAGCCTCCAAAGCTATGAAAATATTGGTCATGTAAAAGATAAAGCAGCACAAGTCATGCCCGTGGGAATTTCAACAGATTGTTAAAAGATCTAATCATAAAATGCAATTAGTTGTGAAGATTTTGCAAATCCTCTCAACTGATGGACTCTTGATCCCACCTGTTGTTACCACTAGTCAGTTTTTTTGTGTAAATACACCTATCATAAGTTTTTTGATACTCATTATGTGATGCATATTTGTGCATAAGGTGCTCAGTTTTGTTTACATGGTGTATTTATTTCCTTCTTTGTAGTTTAAGCATTATTTACTTGTACTTTATATGCGATATGTAAATTATTTGCCATAGACATACCATATTTGGTACTTCATTTGGAAATCCCTTCGTATACCCGATTCTCTCATTGAATGGTTTTTATCATAACTGCTTCAGTAACTCAAGTCATCATAAAACGATGTGAGTGACGGAGAGCATCCTTTGTGAATTCTACTTGCATTATTTCTATAGGCTTAGTTTGTACATGTTACTTGAAACGCAAATTCTTGATTTTCTATTAAAGACAAGAATTCGCTATACCAATAGAATCGATTTATTTCTAATTCAGAGCCCAAGCATGCCAAATGAGCATAACATACATCAAGAAAGAAAACCAAAAGACAGAACTAGCAAAATGAGATATAATAAATGACAAACAGGAAACATGAGAAAAGGACAAAATTATATTGGCAAAAGAGGGAAAGAGTAGCTTGCTAAAATAAAATAAACATTAAAAAACTGAATGAAAACTGCTTAATGTAAATTACGTAGATCGTTAGGAAGTCTACTAATGGAGTTTATAATTTCAATATCTTCACAATTTAAAATCCAAAAAAGCTTTTCTTTATCAAATCATGTTATATCAGTTTTGTTCAATTTTAAATGAACAAGTCTAAATAATTTCTCTCTATGTTGATTATTTTTTCTACGATGAATAAGGAAGTGAATTTCATGTTCCACTGCATTTTCTGTGCAATATTTGCATATTCGTTCGTCTAGCAGGTACAATAGAGATCAAAAAGATAAATATAATAAAAACCACATGTAATAAAAGTGAAGTTTGCCACTAATATGCCATAAAAGTATACGCTAAATAATTTTTGCCACTAATTGCATAAAAGTATACGCTAAATTATTTTTTACATGAATTGTGAAAATAAACATGACAAAAATCTAACACTTCTGGGAACTATATCTAACACAACCAACAATAGACCAAAAGAAGATACGTTGAGTATAATCGCATCTACTACAATAAAATAATGCTAGAATGAATTAGAAAAGGACGGCAAGTGCGAGAGAACAAGACATGCTCAAAGACAATGTCAATAATTCTTTGTCTTTGTCTGTCTGTATGTCTGTCTGTCTGTCTGTCTCTCTCTCTCTCTCTCTCTCTCTCTCTCTCTCTCTCTCTCTCTCTCTCTCTCTCTCTCTCTCTCTCTCTCTCTCTCGTGCTCTCACGCTTGTTTGTGTGTGTTGCAATCGATCTCAAATCGATCAAAGAGAACACTGAATTTTCGTCGACAAAATTTTCACTAACAATTCTTGATCAATTCATTCATACCAATTGAGCAGAATTTGTGTATGTAATTTAATCCACACTATTTTAACATTTGGAAACAAATTAATCCTGAAAGGTACAATTCGCATGTTTAGTGATAAAATCTTAGACAACACAATATTTTGGCGTGTGACTTAATATACGCATCGCGACAATGTGGGATAGACGGATGATCGTAATGCTTATACGTATATTTTAACATTATAAATGAAGCGGTGTCAGATACCCGTATGCCCAGGGGTGTGTTCAAGTAAGTGTGTGTCCTTCTCGTATAATTGTGGGATTTATACGAGATTACTAGATCAGTGAAAGAAAACCCACTTCCATGTATATCACTATTTATGTACACGAAGTTTATTACCCATCACGCAGTGTACATTGGATATGCAGAAACAAATTCATTCTTACTCTGTCTCATAAGATATGCATTTACTTTTTACATACTGCGGGAAAATATGTGCAGAAAACGAAATATTCACAACGACCTCGAGCTCAATTTTCTAATAGATCATGAACGATATTGCACGATTAAAAAACGATCACGAACGATTTTTTCCAAGACATATTATGCGCAATATCTGGACAGTTTAAATCATGTGATAATGTTTCTGAAATCATCTGCTAAACACAAGGACGATATAGGGCGGGGAGAACAAAGAACAGAGCTTGCTTTCATTTCCAGCCTATCAGAATATTTTCGGGTTTTGCCATCCGAATGAAGGAATGAGTATCGATGGGATTGTAAAACGAACAACTTGAGGTCACATTTAGCCTGTGTTAGATGAGATGTTAATCTGTTTATAGATAATTATACAAGTCAATCCTTTTCACTATATTGTTTGATCATCCGGGCTATCACAACTATTTTCACATGATACAACATACTCATATATCTACGAGTTTGCTATGATAGAGCGGGATTAATTAAAGTACATTTGGTATATATCTGTGAAAAATGAAATGAATTTTGTATCGGGCTTGATATAGATGAACATCAAACCACCATGTGCCAGTTCAAAGTTAGTCTTTTTTCTTCAATGTTTAAAAATATACTTTTTCTTTAATTCAGAGCCCGAGATTCACAGCTAGCCGCCGAATAAAATGATATTAATTTGCATCAGATATTATTAACTTTTTGGACTAGTACAATTTTAAATTCTAAAATCTGCTGAATCTAACACCGACGTTTGGGCGTCTGCTTTAACCTGATGGTGTTATTATAACGAAAATCAACCCTTAACACCTGCATTTGAAATCACAACCCGTAAAATAAAGATTACATGTGTTTGATCGACCAACTACATAAACCCTTCCCGGTCCCCTTAGTTTATCATCAGGCGAGATAACGACGAGCAGCCATGAGGAAGCTTCTGATCATTAACGCCGATGATTTTGGTTATAGCGTGGAGAGGAACAGAGGAATGATGGACTGTTTCCTGGAGGGTGCCATTAGTGGCGTCACGCTGATGGTTAACGGTATCGCTGCGGAGGATGGAGCGAGACGAGCAAAAGAAGCCCGTATGTCAACAGGTATGGCTGGCCATGTGGTGTGTGAACACAGATCAATAAATTGTAACACCCATGTACATGTATTTTTACATGTATATTGTAATAGCGTAAGAAGCACCAGTTTATATTTACTTATTTGTGCATGTATGTTTAGAATTAGTATTTTGAAAAACAGAGAACGGTTTTCATCATGTATGTACACAATTGTACATTTTTGAAAAAAAATAGGAAATGGAAATTACATGTTATTGAACTTCTTTGATGAATTAATTGTGGTTCGACTGAACTTAACAAACACGTTCAGCCTCGATCTCAGACTGATCGCCGGGTGAAGTTCACTATATAGCTACCGGTGTGAGTGTTGATGCTTTCACACTGGGAGCAGTTGAATAATCTGAAAGGAGCACAGAACATGCACAATGTATGAGTTAAAATAATCACTACGAAAATATGGATTTGCGTTATTGTGTCTAATTCTTCTTGGTTGTTTTCCTCCAATTCTGATTTGAACAACGCCTCAATAAGCAGTAAGTTTCCCAAAACGGAACTGAAAATAGAGTCAGAGTACTATACATCAAGAATGTATATTTTCTCTACAATATTACATGTATATTGCATTATTTTATGAACTAGCTTTAATTTACTGTTTCTAGTTTCTAGTTCCAGCTGATAAAGCAAGTAACAACATTGCCTTGTTTGTAAAAGTCACTATTTATACTTTTCTTTTAAATGAACTAGGGTTTACTTCAACATCTGGGAATCCTATTAACTCCTAGCAAATCTGACTAAAGATGAAAATTCTTTCAAAAATCAACCTTTCTGTTTTTGAATACTTCTAATATTCCGAAGAATCAGGATCAATTTAAATTACAATACCTTTTTACCTGGATTCCGAAATTGCATAGGAATCCTTACAAACAAAAGATACATTCGCTGGATTCCATAATGCTCTACAAAGTCTCTATCCTTACTACTAAACTAAACTACTAATAGCTGTTAAAGAGTCACTTTCAGAGATACTGCTTCCACTACATATTCCAGAGTGGTGTCAAGATTGTGGATTCTCAAAACTCTAAAGAGCTTAATAGAAAAACTTCAAGTCCACTGAGATTTTTCTAAAAATTGACTGCAATCAAAACGTATTATTTCTCTACAATTTCTACAACAATTCTCACCGATAAATTAAAATCTTAGGGCTTTTTCAAGAAAAATTGATAATTGCTTTTTTGAAACAAAAACGGCACGAAAATACAAGTTTCTGGTCATTGGGACAAGATACATATTTTGTCAAAACCACTCTGAATTGCCCCCACACAAGTATCTGAAGTACATATTAAGAGCATATACTTGGGTTTCCTTATAGATAATATTTATTGTAATCTTTGGGGACCATGCTGCATCCAAACATCTGTTGTTAATTCCTTATGGGCACACTAAATTTGTGCCCCCTTAATGGCAGACTTATTTTTATATTTCATAGAAGCACGAATTTGTACAGAAACATGTTACGGGATAAAAAAAAACTTGCCGTGTCCTTCAACCTTACTTTATAGGTATATAGACGATGTCTTATCAATTAAACAACATAATTTTTCACAATTATGTCCATTTGATATATCCTGTGAACTTTGAATAAAGGGACACCACAGAATTCTGAAGACAGATAGCATATTGGGTATTTTTTACCTTAACAATTGACTCTATAATGGCAGACTGACACACTACATATATGATAAACGTGATGACTTTGATTTGCAATTGTCAACTTTCCTTTGCTTTATGTCAACTTCTTTTTTTTATAATGTAGCCACTATCACCTGCTTGGTGTGTATGTCTCTAACCAGTTTGATTCGAGTACGCAAGGGCATTGACTATGGTATTGATGATTTTTTAAAGCGGCAACTCAACTACTAACTCAAATAAAGTTTGCATGTTACAGGTTATAACGAATCTCGTTTAAAGTCATCTTTTCGCAAAATTCTACGGTCCGCTAATACCTGATTCTTGTTTGCGATTAACAAATATCACTAAGTATATGTTTAATGATTTGTTTCATACCCTTTCATAGATTGTCATTTTCATACTAGATTTGACGACGGGTAACCCTGTTTACTTTGTTTCCACTACAGGCTCACCGGTCGGGTGTGACGCGGTCAGCAGAGGATGCTTTAACTCCTCCAATGGCAACCGTGATCCTGGCCTTCCGCTTTTGTCGAAGGTCCGTAGTTGCACTACACTCGATTTTTGTATGTGTTTTTGGACTATTTGATTACGTTTGATACTTTGTTACATGGTAGCTTCGCCATTTTATATCTTTAATTGAAATCAAATTCGCCGAATTCAATTTCAAAGTAAAGTAATAATCACTAGCTATTGGTATTGTGGTATTAGGATAGAAATGTTTTAGAATCAGTTCTATGTTGACTAATATAAGTCAGTAGTCGATTTTAATTGCGATCCGATATTGTCAACTAAGTCCATTCTGCAGTTATTTACATGTTATCATAGTAAGGTGCATCAAAACGATAGAAATTTTGATTGTTAATTTTATTTTTTTTATTTTTTTTTTTTTTTTATTTTTTTTTTTTTTTTTTTTTTGGAAGCAAAGGCGAAAAGGCGGCGAAAGCGATCATTCTCGTAAGACCCACGTTGACTAATCATAAGTACAGTGTGATTTTATTTGGATCCGATATTTCAACTTTAAGTCCATTCTGGCAGTTATTTACATGTATTCTATAGTAGGCTGCATAAATCAGACGATAGAATTTTGAATTGTTAATTCTATTTGTTCTCCTATTTTTTTTTTTTTTTTTTTTTTTTTTTTTTTTTTTTGAGCAAAGAGAAAAGGCGGCGGAAAGCGATCAATTCTTCGTAAAGACCCAACAAAATAAAGCAGAGAAATTCTGTGAGTTTTCAATAGCTAGAAAACAAGACATGAACGGTCTGCTCGAACGCACATGAAGAACTATGAACGGTTATGTGTACGGAAAACGTTAAATGCTTTGCGCGGAAGGATAAACACTTTAATTTGGAACGAAACTGAACATACAGCGTAGCAACGCTGCAAATTCTGTTATTGTTTGAAAAAACCGCTCGAGAATTTTCAATTCGTATGGAGCGACATTTTAGGCAGTGTTGGGCGTTTATGGCCTTCAAACAGGGAGGGATTTCTTTTTTAAAAATACCATGACAACAATACCACTGCTTTACCATTTGGATCTCCATTGTTTGACAGTTTCAATCGAAAGAATCGACCCATTTAGTCGCCTTTTACGAACAAACAAATAGGTACTGGGACCCTTCTATAGCATGGATCGTCACGGGATGATCCAGTGACAAGAGGACTAATTTAAGCATCCACTGTGGGACCTAAAAACACCCGTCTAGAAGCCCTAACCTCGTGTAGGGGTAGTCAGAATACTCCATAACTAAATCTGTCTAGAACCCTTGCATCGTGTAAAGGTAGAGGGAATACTCCGTAGCTAAATCCTATGTGCCAGAGCCGGTACGTGTAGATGTAGAACGGAATACTACTTAGCTAAAAATTTTAGGTAAAAAAATCGAACCCAACAAATAAAATGATTTATAACGTCAGATAATATTCAACTCATGACAAACTAAATGGGATAGCATATGATTCAGAATAGCCTAAGATAAATCGGTAAGATAAACCAAACAGTTGTGACCAGACGACACAGGGAGCTTTGTCTACATATCCGTAATCACCTGTTGTTGTTTCCAGGGGCCCTCTGTTTGCCTTTCTTTTTGTTGGTTTCTGTATTCTTTTAGGGATCGATCACCGGGTCCTTATCTCCGTTCATATCATTTAATTTTATTTCACTGATTCACCTAGCGGCCGATTCTCATTGGTTGAACACCTCTTAAGAAATTGAAAGGTAATTTTTTCAATCACGTACCTGAACAACAACGTAAAGTGTCTAAAAACATTTTTTTTTGTAGTGTTGTAATATAAAAATTAAATGATAGAAATGAATCTTATATTTTTTTCGGGTGAATATGCAGGTTATCACGAATTTTAGAACGGTAAAACTTTCATCAATGCGCTTCGCGGCAATTGATGGGTTTTACTGTCTAAAATCGGGTGATCCTTGCATCACCCGAAAATGAAATATAAGATTCATTTCTTATTTCACTAAAAATTGTCCGAGCAAAGGTTATCTTGAAACTCGGCCATCATTCTCGATTTCCTATTTTTGTAAATTCTGTAGTTTTATTATCTTTTTGTGTTGTGGTTTAAGGTATGCCATTTAAAATGTCACGGAAGGGATTCCTGTTGGAAAAAAAGAGAACTACTTTAACAGATGATGAGGACCATTTCCTTGGAAAACTCGGATTGCAGAAAGCAATGGCAAATGGTGAAATAGATTTTGGAAGAATGTGAGTCTGACAAACGCTGTCGTGTAACAAAAATGGCTGTGTTATTTCAGTTTTCATAATGGTTGGTTAGTGTACATTAAGTTTAACTTTAAATAAAACTATAAGTGTGTATTTAATTATTCAACTATATTGATTTTATTTTCAAATTTTTTAAACAAGTAAATAAAGAAATGAATCTTATATTTTTTCGCGGTGATGCAGGTATACACCAGAATTTTAGACGGTAAAACTCTATCATGCGCGAAGGGCATTGATGAAAAGTTTTACCAGTCTAAAATCTCGGTGATAACCGTTGCATATCACCCGAAAAAATATAGATTTATTTCTTATCATTTAATTTATATATTCAACACAAAAACAATTGTCCATTAGGACATTACTTTTTTGTCAGTGTACGTGATCGAAAAATTGCACCTCAATTCTTAAAAGGTGTTTTTAAACCAAATGAGAATCGGCGTTTAGCGGGATCCACGTGAAATAAAATTAAATGATTACAGAAATCTCATTACAAGTATCACCGATGGAGTTGATTCTATATTGCTGATTGTGAGGTATTTACTTGATTAATCTTGCAGTTTAGGAAAGAAATGCAGAGCCAGATAGACCGATTCGAGGTCTTTGAATGGGAAAGAAACCAACACATATCGACGGACAAACCAACATGACTCATCTTATACACCAG
>CAJDSM010050810.1:0-10602 GCA_903981925.1 Ostrea lurida | reverse complement strand
CTTATTGTTTATAAGCAGCAGATCCCTTAATGTCATATGGGAAAAGGTCACCATTTGAACAGAAAATTATATGAAAAGGTATGCAATTCTCAAATCTAAAAATACGAAAAGGGTGGGGGTGGTCAGCAATGTCAGCGGCACGTCCCTACCCATAAAATTATGAAGTGCCCCCTCCCGCCGGGTCAGTCTGATTCTGTTTGTTTAAGGGATAAATAACGAGATAATGTTGAATGGTTCATAGAAAACCTTCTCTCAGAGGGCCGAAGGATAAATTTCATTCATATATCGAACAGTAGCATTATACAAAAGACTAATCCGAACACCTGTCATATATGACCTGGTGCCTTTACAAGACAGCTGCTTACACCACTCCTAACAAGTACCTTGACTGACATGCATATCTGATGCGGAGGATTTTGTTTTATTCAAAGCTTTAGAGAACCCAAAACTCAGATGTCATTGATAGTGATTTGAAAGAGAAACAAAATCAGAAATTTTGACTTGGAATTGGATGTACGTAGTGACACGGGTGGTTTTTATAGAGACCTACGCAGACAACGCAAAATCTGATGACAAGGGAAATGCACATTTCATGAAATCTATTTCTGAATTCTGACGTTGAGAGAGAGAAAAAAATCCAGATGAAGATTGTTATGAAGGTCTCCTTGCATGTGTCTTTGAGGTTCTATATTATAATGATCTCCTTCACACACACACATCACCATTAATTGGAGCTTGTTTCGCGAGCTGCTTGTGCCGCTCGCTAGGTGTCGCTCGCTATACATGCAACTCTTACACATCTATCCTGTCTATGATTTAAAGACATGATTATTTCTGGGGGCAGCCTTGAGTATACTTATTCTACATGTGAAGATTAATTGATATTTTTGTTTGTTTTACGTCCCGTTGAGCATTTTTCAATCATATTGAGACGTCACCATGCAGTTGTAGGTGAAGTACCACAAATTTAGACCTCTGCTTAACGCTCAGGATCGTAGCAGTGAGGGTACGCCTGCTGTGATACGGATCCTCTTGCATATCTGAAAGAGCTGTGGTTCCACTTAACTTTATGAATAGGGGATGATTGGTTGATTGATTGATTATTTGTTGTTTTTCGTCCCGTCGAGATTATTTCACTCATATTGAGACGTCACCGTTGCCGGTGAAGGGCTGCAAATTTAGACCTAAGCTTAGCACTCATGGCTTTTAGCAGTAAGGGTATTAAAGTACTTAATGTACTGATAGCCGGGTACTGCATTGAAAAAAAAAACTAAGAAAAATAAAATAAAACAAACTTACAAACGACAAAAAAAAAAGCAAAAACAAAACGAACAAATTTTACGTTGCAAGCCAAAGAAAGGTTTGTGCAAATTCTTTTTGTGCTTTTCCATATTAAATATTGCCTTCAGAGTCAACTGATAATGCTTTTGGTATGTACAAGTTTTTAATGAATCACTATTCAGCTATAGCTGTGTTCGTTTTTTGTCCAGGTCTTTGAATGTACTTTTTGCTTAATTTGTTTTTCTATTGATGTGAATCATATATACCTGGATACTTTGATAGATAGAAGCAGATAACTTGACTGATTGATTATATGTCCGCAAAAACCGATGCTTGGAGACACAATAAGTGTTGCTCGATAAAGACTCCTTCCTGCTCTTGAAAAGGACATAGGCCGAATTTTGCAAACCTTCACCGGTAATGGTGACGTCTCCATATGAGTGAACAATTCTGAAGTATAACATGTAGCGGTCGCTCATCCAGGTGCTAACCACATTCGCCGTTGCTTAACTTGCGTGATCAAGATAGAAACTCTACATCATCGCCAGAAAAGCTAGCTCACTAGAGCGTGATCAAGAGAGACAGTACAAGTTTCCTTTTAAACTGTCCGCTACACTACTACAAAATCCCCTTACTTTCAAATGTTTTGAATATCAAAATTTTGTTTGAAATTGTAAAGAGGTAACATGGATTTAGCATTCAGAAACAAACTACGATTGATTATGAAGAGTGTAAGTTTATTTTGGCGGTTGTTGGGGCCGCTTTCGGATTACTACGCGCAGAGCACGTCATGCTAATAGCCGGCGTACCCGGCTAAATATGAAAAGATGAAGATGAGAAGCAGTCAAAGTAAATAATGTAAAACTCTTTAACACGGAGTTTCAAAATTTTACATGCTGACCCTTTGAGCGCTAGCGATTACTCGCCCATTACCCATACATCAAACGCAAAAGGCGCGAAAAAACGCCCCCTACCGTATCTCAGTTTAGAAGAAACTAATGCTGTTCTACTTTTATCAATTCAATGGAATGAAATTATATGAATCCTTCATTATTTACAAGTGTGGGACGGGAAAATTGTCTAAGACTCAGTAAATGTTCGTCCTAGACTGCGAATTTTTAATCTTGTCCCGCCTGTGTAATTTCCCATAAGCGTTCCATTCATAGATGTAAATACATCTAAAGACAAAATGGGACTATGATTCTTACCTTTTTACGCTCCTTGACAGGCATTTTTAGTTTTCAGTAATCTAATCTGCTTTTAAGATAAATTAGTATGCTGCAAAAATGAAAAGAAAAAAAATGAAAAAGAAAAAAAAAAATGAAAAATAAATAAAAATGAAAAAAAAAAAAATGAATAAATAAATGAAGTAAAATTTTAAAAATGGATTTTACCCACCTTAGTTTATGAAGAAACAAAGCTTGTAACTGTCAGTCTCCTTCCGTGACTCACAAGAAGTGAATCGCCAAGAAACCAAGAAATACGCCGCTAGTCCGTCAAAAAGTGAGACGTGTTCAATTGAAATCCGATATAATCATTCATAGCCATCCACTGCCGAAATTCGCCACATTTCTGTAAATTATTATTTCTATCAACGTTTTACTCCGATGTTCAAAATTCGATCTACCAGTCACGGAAGTTGATTATATCTAAAATGATATCGATTGTTACGGACTCATCAAAGAATTCTGAGTGAAGCGCGGTCCATAGTCGGATTTAGAGCCCAGCTCCCCCCCCACCCGCTCCCGCCCCCCCCCCCCCTCCTTTGCAGACCAAAATTAGTATTATGTATAAAAATACGTGTATAACCCCCTTAAAATAACTTTAAAAGCCCTAGAACTCGGAAGCTTTTAGGGGCCTCGCCCCTGGACTCCCACTTTGGCTTCATCCAATGATTTCTATCTTATTGGACCTTTCTTTCAACAAATTCTCCCTCCCTTTAGACAAATCGTGGATCCGCCACTGCGTTCTATATATTTTATATTTCTACTTTTCAAAAACTTCAACATTGTCCATAAGATTTGACTGGTAAATGATAGGGCTTTCATATTCTACATGTGTATCTTTTATGACAAGCCCTTCAAAGGTTTTGACCTCCTTACTTTTACCTTGAACTTTAACCTACTTTTAACTTGAATGGTATTTGAAAGGGCTATCATATTTCACATATTCCCTATGACAAGCCCTTTCAACTGATTTTAAATTGTTTGACCTCCTGACCTCGACATTTGAAATTTGACCTACTTTTCAATAAACTTTATCACTGGCTATAACTTTTGAATGGTAAGGGATAGACCTTTCATATTTCACATGCATAATCCTTATGACAAGCCCCTTCTTCTGGCTTGTGGAATCCGGGGGCATTAGTGCTTACATACACATCTTGTTTATGTTGTTGTTCAGTGTTGCTGTTCTTTCTGAGGGGAGAGGGGTATTTGGTTTTTTATTTATTTATTTATTTTTATGATTTCTAACATTTCGTCTTTGATGATATTTTCATTATCACAGTACTTAAGTTCACGGATTCTTTCTTTAATGACTAGAATGACCTTGTTTGCGATAACAAATTATCAGTAAGTCATATGTTGACTGAATTGTTTCATACCCTTTGTCAGACTGTCATTTTCATACTAAATTTGACGACGGGTAATCCGTCAATAATCATTATTTGTCATTTACTTTATTTCGACTATGGGCTCACGGCGGGTGTGACCGGTCAGCAGAGGATGCTTACTCCTCCATGGCGCCTGATCCTGCCTTCGCTTTTGTCAGAGGTCCGTGTTGCCCTACACTCGACTTTGTATATATGTTTTTTGGATTATGATTACGTTTAACACGATGTTAACTTCGTCTATTTATTTTTAGAAACTAGAATTTCCTTTTAACACGGTCCTCTGAATATACCTGAGATGGGATTAGGTATCTAGGTGTAGTAAGCATCCCCAGTTGACCATAGAACCCGCTGTGAGTCCCACGTCTTGATCAGGTAAACGGGGTTATCAGTGTATATAGAACAGACTACTAAACAATTGATATAAAACATTTCAGGCAGCATTTGACCCAATGACAGGTTGCACCGGAAAACTAGATCGTTATAACGACCATAGAATTTGCCAAATGTTTACTTTAAACGAGACTGTTAAAACTACTGTTACATATATTTGTTTGCCAGTAGCATGTCCCGATTTAAAAACTGATCATACGCAGAACAAGCTTTTGCGTTTCGAATCAATTGAGAGACATACACACCATATGCAGGTGGTGCTTGAATGTTGCTACAAAATATATGTGAAAATAACGATGTAGGAACTGAAATCATCCCGTTTTCTGTTTGTCATTTAGTTCAGTTGTTGGTTTGCCGTTAATGTCTATGGGTTGTTTTTTTTTTTGGAGGAAGTGGGTCTTCATTTTTTTTTTCTTTATTATACAGCATGTCATTGATATTTTTACAATACTTCTTAATATGAGCTATATAGTACGTTTTAGATATTTTCTATTAAATTCACGCTACGATTTATTCATACAGCGCTTGTTAAATATCATTCACTCTTATCGTACGTCTTACATTAGATATTCTTATTCTTACACCACTTCTAGTATACATGTAGAACGCCCGAGATATTTTCTTTATTATTACAACCCTTCATACATTTTTTAAAGGATTTTTTAAAGCACGTCTTAGATATTTTTTTTTCTTTGCATTTGATGTAATGTGCAACAAATTTATTATATACACACAATTAAGAATGATCCTGAATTGACCTCCGCAGGCTCGGGTTGGCTTTAGATACTTCAAATGTTGATGATGTTTTTCCACCTCAAGTCTACCACAGCTCGTCTTCTAACATGATTATATCCAATCTCTCATACAGAGTTGTCGATCCTTTCAGTGCTCACAATTGTGAGCACTGAAAGGATCGACAACTCTGTATGAGAGATTGGATTATATCCGCATTTGTGAAGTGCATGTAAGTTCCTTCCGGAGTGTTTCTTCAGAAATCAGAAACCCGAATAAATCTCTTTCTTCAGTACAAATTTATTTTCGCAAATGGAATTATACATCTCTCTGAACTCATGATCTCGTGTATTGAGCCATAATTGCTGCAGTGCTTGTTTTAGACCTACCCAAATTAATCCAAGATAAATGACTTGTTTCCAGACTGCAATTCATTTGTGTTGGACTGATTTACGGTAGCGACAAAATTGCGTAATGTACAAGTTAACCATTATTAAACTACACGCATCGAGCGAATCATTTCTCTCCTTTTCCGGTATACAAAAAAATGAAGAGCAATGCAATATGATTTAATGTCATATTGGTATGTTACACGATCGATTTATCAAACACATCTTGACTGGAAATATTAGATCTTTTACTAGTCTATAATTTTAGTCCTACAAGAAGTTTATTTATACATGTACATACTAGGATCAATCTTGAAAAACAAGGATTCTGTGAGCTACTGCTCACTAAGGATACCCCCGCTCTAAGGTACATGTAAATATAGCTGCTACCTAGAGAATTTGTTTTGACATGCGAAAAGGTCTAAATTATAGTAAGTGCAGTAGGAACTCCCTAAAGACAGTGATATACCGATATAAGTGGCTGTGATACACAGTTTAGAGAACAGTGGTGATAAAAATATTTGGGAATATTGATGAAGTCGGCTAACAGGAATTAAGTTGAAGAGTGAAATTTCTGAATTCGGTAAGCGGGATATGGGACCCCTAGATGGAAGTAATATAAAAGATGTCGAGTGGCTGTGATACACAGTTTCAGAGAAAAATGTGACAAAAATACTAATTCTGACAATACGACTCAAAAATAATTGACAAAGTTCGGGCAACAGAAGTTGGGCATTGAAAGTAGTCTGAATTCCAGGTAACGGCGGTATGGGACCCCAGATGAAGGCATACATCAAATATCATTTGGCTGTGTGATATGCAGTTTCAGAGAAAGTGCGACGAAATATTTATTTCACATTAGACTCCAAAATTTTAAAAAGAAGCGTTATGAACAGGAGTTGACATGCGAATGGTCTGAATTCGGTAAGCGCGTATGGACCCCTAGATGAAATCATACCCCAAATATCAATTAGCTGTGATATGCAGTTCAGAGAAAGTGGACGAAAACTATGATTTGTTTCGGACAGACAGACGGAAGGACGGACGTACGGACAGAGGTAAAACAGTTTAACCCCCCCCCCCCTCCTTCGGAGCGGGGGTATAAAAAAACAACATACTAGAAGTTTATATGTACATATACATGTACTTTAGGGTTTGAATGTTTCGATCACTAGGGGTCTTCAATCCCTGACTGAAAAAGTGGTAAAAATTGAGTCCTAATGCACTTACATACAAAAATGGTCGTCTTGTGATGTCAGTATTCCAAACATGATTCGTTTACATTTTGTAGAAAAATATTCACGAAGTGCTGTAGAAATGAAAGAAATATCTCAAAAGTACTGTAAAAATAAAACAGAAATATCTAAGACGTACTTTTAAGATCTTCAAGTCGTGCTGTAAAAATGAAAAATAAGAAGTGCTTTGAAAATTGGGGGGGGGGGGGGGCACGCGTTGTTTGAGCCAAAATAAGTATAAATTGTTGAATTAAAAATTTTGTTAAACGTATTTTTATCCCAAAAAACACATATACAAAATCGGGTGTAAGGCAACACGGATCTCCAACAAAGACCAGGTGCCATGGAGGAGTAAGCATCCTCTGCTAACCGGTCACACCCGCCATGAGCCCTTAGTCGAAAAAAAAAGTAAACGGGATTCAATGGTATCATCTTTGAATCAGCCATGCATAATTCAAAAACATGAGTGTCCAGGATATTTCTGGGAGAAGGAGTGTCTGATGACTTCCTCAGAAAGACAAAAAGGCCACCATAATTATGTACATACATGTTAATTCAAAGCTTAAGCTAGGGACAATTTTCAACTTAAATACACTGTATCTAGCACGGTAATGATGCATGGTTATGTGAATCATCTTCAATATTTCCAAATTTCCGGAAATGTCATACGAACCTAGGGGGCTTTGTCCCTGTAAGCTACAGTTGTACCAAACCATGGCACCTGATCCTGCCTTCGCTTTTGTCGGAGGTCCGTGTTGGCTTACACTCGATTTTGTATATATATTTTTGGGACTATGATTACGTTTAACACATTGTTTACTTCGCCAATTTATACGATATAGAAATACGAGCAGGCGCTGATGGGCAGAGCGTGTTGAAATTTTCCAGAACAATTGTTTTTCTTTTCAAATGTAAACACACAGAGATTAGTTAACTTTCAACGCATTTGAATTCCTGTCAGTGTAGATCAACTTAAGTGTAAAACTCAATTCTCGAACAAATTTCTTGATCTGTCTCTCAGATCCCATCAAGCTTCTTAGTTGAGTGATATATTAGATTATTAGAACCACCAAATGACAATAAATTTGACTTGTTTTATTGAACGGTATGTTGTTTGCTCTTCCATGCAGTAAACTTTTCAAACGATGGTGGTGAATTGGCTGTTATTCAAGTCATGGGCAAGGGGGGGGGGGGGGGTTCGAGCCCAAGACGTGTTAAACATGTGTCTATTTACTTTACGTCCCGTCGATAATTTTTTTTACTCATATGGATAAGTCACCAGTTGCTGATGAAGTACAACAATTAAAACTCATGCTTATCGCTCAGGACCTAATCAGTGCGGGTTCTTTAACGTGCCAACGCTTGCCGCATCACGGAATCTCCGATTTTAAAATCATATCCGGAAGATCTGCGATTCTCGCGCTAGTTACCCAAGGAGAAACAAGGAGAAACCAGAACCTGTGTTCACGTTAAGGTTTGACTCGGCATGAACGGAGTTTGAACTCACAACCTCGTAATGTCCTCGTTGTTATGAAAATACGAAGATAACGAACAGTGATCAATCTCACAAGTCCCAAACAGAATACAAAACAAAAGTTGGTCAAATACGGACCACTGGACACACCTGATGTGGGTTCAGGTGCGTAGGAGGAGTAAGCATCCCCTGTTGACCGGTCACACCCGCCGTGAGCCGTTAGCCCATTATCTTGATCAAGTAAACGGAGTAATCCGTAGTCAAAATCAGTGTATAAAGAACGGCCTAACAATTGATATAAAACACGTCAAGTGAACGCTCTACCACTGAGCTATCGCGACCTGTAAGGAGTCAAGTACCTGCCACCTAAAAATGACAACGACTTTATCACGAAACACTCGCCAGTGAGAAAACGTTTTGGACTTAAATAAGACCTTAAGGTAGATCTCTTCACCGTCATAATGGCTGACTTCGAAACATGGATAAAAATATCACTATGAGGGTTATATCTCAATTAATTTCGAATTTAAATGTCTACCTGAGTAGCTCAGTAAGTTAGCACGTTGCCTTCTGAACTGCAGGTCGTGGGTTCGATTCCAGCAGGCTTTTAATTTTTTTCCTTCAAATTGCTTTCTACTAAAACTGCATTTTTTGATGAAAAAGAGAGCATTTGAATTATTTTCTTTTCAAAATATTGTTTAACATATCCTCTACTTTTCATCCACGTCAAATTTCTCTTGTGTAGCATTCCACCTTAAATAAGATCTTAAAAACTTACATGTCATACTACAGCATGTATCAGCACGGCGATATAACCCCCAATCCTCCGAATGTCTTACATACACAACACTTTGATTAAGAAAATAATTATGTTCCTCATTCTAATTTAACCCCTCACGATATTTGAGCTGCTTTCTCCAGGCCTCGCGTGTCTGCACGACAGTTCGTAGACAGTTGCCTAAAACCAGCCTTTGTAGATATAGACTATCAACTTCGTCTCAGTGAGTATGCGATGCGGGCTTCTATTGGTCATCTGTAGTAAACTGTGCAAGTGAAATATTGTCGCGAGTTATCTCATTTAGATAACTCCCATGCACTACCGTATCTGTGTATCATTGTCCTTTTTCTAAAGCATTCTATTTGTTTTGTTGTTGTTGGGCTTTTGTTGTTGTTTTTTTTTTTGTTTTTTATTTTTTTTTTTTTTTTTTCTGTTTTTTTTTTATTTCTTTATTATTTTTTTTTTGGGGGGGGTATTTTTATTTGGGGGGGGGGGGGGTGGTGCTTTTTGTGTGTGTGTGTAATTTTTTTTTGTTTGGTTTGGTTTTTTTTTATTTTGTTGGGTTTTTTTTTTGGGTTTTGTTATTTTTTTTTATTATTTATTTTTTTGGGGGAGGGGGTTGTGTGTGGGTTTTTTTTTTTTTTCAAATATGTGGAGTAATGAATAGCATTCTATTGACATAAACTTATCTGACTCCGATAACGTGCTTTGTATAATTATGTTTAATTCAGTCACAGAAATTTTACTCAGTTAAAAATAACGCGCATTGTGACGTATTCTGGTGCAATGCGTCACCATTCACACCCCCATTTATACGTGTATTTCAAATGTAAATTATAAAGCATTATAGCTCTACCAACACGTATTGCAATCGTTTTTTAAAGGACAGCTGCTTGTATACAACCATATGACTTCGAGCGATATCACTGATCAAAAAGCACATAATCATGTATTTTTTGTCGAATATTTATATTGGAATCTTTGTTTTGAAATCATTTAAGCAATGAATTATCATTTTTTAAAAAGATGTGATCTCGTAACTGCAACGGTGTATACATACTTGTAAATTGAATTACGCACATTATCGTGAATATATGAGACCACATCTTAATTTCAAAAAATTCGTTGCTTATATTTACATTTTTAAAAATCCCATTTTTAATGTGCACATTTTTTTATTTAGATATCATATCATTCCGTTTACCTGATCATGACAATGAGCTCGCGGCGGGTGTGACTGGTCGACAATGGGTGCTTACTCCTCCAAGGTACCTTGATCCCACCTCCGGTGAGTCCAGGGGCCCGTGCATGTTTAACCAACTCTTATTTTGTATTTTGATTGGGATCTACAAGATTGATCACAGTTCGATATTTTTGCATTTCTATAAGCATCAAATTATTAACAAAAGTTGTACAATCTGAACTTTAAATACTCAAACCTTTTTAATTCTATCTAATTGTAAACAGCGTAGGTACGATCATCTTAGGTGTCAGTCGGCATCTTATCAATTATTGAAGGCAGAATATTTTTTTTTTTTAATCCCGCGTTTGGATTGATTACTTGTGTGTGTTTAGTAATGTTGATCACGCGAGAGGTAAGATAACAAGAGGCCCATGGGCCACATCGCTCACCTGAGTGACCTTGGCCCTCGCACTATATATCCGGAAGCTTTAAGATATAAATGTTGTATTTTGGTCTTGAGAAGATT
>CAJDSM010050809.1:1401-13895 GCA_903981925.1 Ostrea lurida | reverse complement strand
CAAAAACGCAGCTCAAAGCAACATCATACAGTGCTATAACCCCTTTATATATAGTTACAGATGCCATTATTGACCTTCAAGAGGAAAATCGCATGTTTAACGAGGATTCCTGGTCTCATGTTGGTTGTTCTTTTTACGTGCACACGGGACTGTTCCACTTACACTGGTACGTCATATCATGGGTGATGACCAAGCTTTAAGCGGTAGCAGTATAGATAACAATAACGTGGCCAAGCCTGCCGGACCTCCGGTTTTAAATGATTCGACCGTAATTTCACTTCTATATACAGAGCGTACGGTGAAAGGAACAATCATTACCATTTGCGCTTCACAAAATATATATAGCAAGTTAGATTAACTCTCTGTTTTGCTGTCGTTTTTCTCATCAGTATATCATTTGGCGCATACAATAATTCTTAAAACCTTTGGAGTTGTATATGCCCTCTTTCTGCTCCTTAACCTGCGAATAAATTCCGACCGACGTTGATATAGCATTCGCGAAAATATTAAAACCTGCACAAAGAATAAAATACATGTACATTTGGTGATGGTATTTATTAATGCGAAACATATAGTTAGCTCATTGAATATCGTTTTAGGGGGATAATGGTTAGAAAATCCTAAGACTAAATTATGTTCTAAGCCCTCTTTGATCTAAGAAGATCGAGACAATTTAACACAAGAAAACTTGTTTGACCAAGCTCAATTTCATGTTGTAATAACTTGGTGGGCTACCATAAACTAGTAAAAAATAAAAAAATGTGAAGATAAAAATGATGCATAGAAGTAAGAATGATGTTCAGCAATAGGCTCTTCGCAACCAAGTGTCGATGCTTATGCATCTTCCCCTGGCAATTTAGTCTGCTACGAATGCCATCTAATCGGACAATGCGAGTAGCGCTCTTGAAGTGAAACCCGAGAAAATTGTATGGTTTTTTTATTAGTGACAATGTTGCGATGCTATATCTTTAATCTTTCACCGAAAGCGTATCAAATTGCTCATCGTTACGTTGTACTTCTGGGTTATTATGTCGTGCTCATCTGTTCCGAATGTGTCAGTCATCCAGACATACATTCCACAATACACTTGCCTCTTCATATTGGGCGAACACATAATCGATAATCCAGTAGATGATTCAATAAATCCGAATCTTCTCATAAGTGTACGTTTGTTTTATGCAATTACAGTACTGAAGCCGTCAATACCAGACCACTCAAACGAAGGTATGTATGGCGCATTTTGATTGATGCTTGGGAGCTCAAAGCAATATTTTGAAGGCTTAAAACACTAAATTCCAAGGGAATGGACAGTAACGAATCGGGTACCAGCTTGCGAAGAGCAATACGCTCGAATATGAGATGGGATAGCGCCTAGGAATGAGCCCATCGTTAACTATATAGCGTTCTTTAATATCCAAACCAGGTATATTGTTCCGCTTGTCCTTATCCAGATATATTCAATCATATTAAAAGTAAGTATGACTAGAAAAAATATATAGAAATATTAAAAACCAGGCAGGAAAAGGAAAAAATGTAAAAAATATATTAACACATATATACGGCGCTCATGCTCTCAAGCTTCCATTTTATGTTTGCATCCATCATTCATCTGCATAGTGTCATTTTCTCAATCTTATCAGATACGCAGAGCTTTCTCGTATTAATCATTTTTGATCGAGGAAAGCTACTTACATCAATTTTGTTGTAGGTTTCAGACAGTTCAGTTAAAGAGTAAATTCGTAAAAGTCGTGAGTGTTAAATAAATTTTATTTCCAGTATGACACATTGAGTCAAACCGCGATTGTTCTCAGAATTTTTAGCCGTTTTCACACACTGATTGACTACGATGTTCCGTTAACCTGACAAGACTCATTGCTACTGCGGATGTGACCGGCAACAAGGGATGCTTACTCCTCTAGGCACATGGATCCACTCCTGTGTGCCGGGTCCGTGCTTCCCAATTCTTTTGTAATCTGTTAGGACTTACGAGATGGTCCTGTTCGCTATTTTGCCATTAATATGGCACTAACTGTTAATGTTTCTTAGTGCGAAAGTATTAACAATGATATATTCAATGGAATAATCAAAGTGATAAATGTGGTTTGAATATGGTAAGTTATGTATATGTTTTACACAGTATGAACAAGTCCTGCTATATACAAAGGTCGCGTCAACACCACAATTAACAAGTCCACTCAACACCCAATTAACAAAGTTCCGATCAAACACCCAACATAAACAAAGGCTCGCGTCACACTCCAGCAATTTAACTAGCCCGCTCAAACACCCACATTATAGCAGGTCCCGGTCAAACACCCACTATGCAAAGTCCGTCAAAACACCCAACATTAAAGCAGGGGGGGCGGGTTGTTGGAAGTAATAATTGAAGTTCTAATTTTATCATAGCAATAACGCAATAGTTGCGTGATACATAATATTTAAGGGAGGCCGTTCAATCCCAACATTATCAAATCCGCGGTCAAACACCAACATTACAGCAGGCGCGCAAACACCCGCCATTAAAACCACGGCCACATCAAACATAATAAATGCCTGCATACAGTAGATTGGGTATAATAATATATGAGCGAAGTCAAAAATTCGGACATTAATGAACAAGACTAGGCAAGTAGCGGGACTGAGGGCGATTATAACTCCATTACATGCGTAAAACTATACTGCCTGGATCTCGTTTTCTAGCGATTATATTCGCACGGCCATTGGGAGCAGAAAACACACGCAAGAATGGGAACACGCCAGGCTGATACTCCATAGTGCTAGGCAGAAAATAACGCTGAATAAACTTCCATAAAATACCTATAGGTAGCTCTTACATCACATCCTAACTAAACTGAACATCGCAAAATGCACAAGATAAAAAGCACATGTTGAACTCAATCAAAAACAATATTATTTTAATAGCTCTTAAGGCACATGATTATTAGCATGGGAAGTATTTTTAGAGTGCAATAATACGATCATTCTAACCGAGGGGAATCTTAACTGTTAAAGTGATTAAATAACTACACCGCATCCTATTAAGAAGTGTATATGATAAAGTAAAGATGGTACATCAGGTTGTCCTACTGAAGGATCTGGAGAGGTATACTTACAAAAAGAGTCATATGAAAAAAAGCGGAGTTTATGCAGACGAGACACTGTTGGCCGAGCTATCGACGTGTTTAAGGTGCTGGTGGTAACTTTAAGCGTGGGTATGATGTGGATGAGAGCAAACAAACAAAGAAAGCGAGGTTAAGCGTTGCTCAGGGTTAGTCGCCAAGTTGTGCTATATTGAATTTTCAATAGTATTTGCGTATTGGCAGAACATCAATTAGGATCGAAGGATTGATAAATGATTGGAACACAGAAAGGCTAACCCTTGTATGGCAAAGATTGAACTCACTCTGGATAAAAATAGTATGCTTGCGATATATTGTAACTCGGGATAACAGCCGCTAGGATTGGTTAAACATTGAACATATTCTAAAAACGGTATTCAGCGCATTAGTTCTGCCGTTTGTCGGAATCTCTTGATTTGAGAGGCTGATCAGTGTGGTAATTTATTATTCTAAGGGTTAAGATTGATCTATAATGGTCAGCGATCTAAAAGACTCAGAATACGGGGTAGATATAAATTCCGCTTTAGTGCAAGCCACGACTGATTGATGTGTGCGTTTTAGTGCGTGTGCATCACTCTTGACATGCTTTCTAACTGAAGGTCGACGGAGCGTGAAAGAAGGAAACCGAAAATGTTGAAGAGAGGGATAAAAAGATAAGCACCCATTAGGGACCTATGTATACCTGTAAAGCATTAGTACACACTCCAACTGAATCGAATGTGGCTTGGAGCACTCCTACCGATGAATTGGTGAGGGTCTGATTGATAATGAAACAGCACGTCTCGGGGGAGTTGGGAGTGTTTACAGTAAAAAACAGCATATAAAAGACGATAATTCGATAAGCACACTTGTCGGAAACTTTTTACAAAGTATGGAACACATATATGAAACGAAACTAGGAATTGAGAGTACATTAGGTGATAATAATATCACGGATAGGTGAGAGAACAGTAGAACATATGATTCAAAAACAAACAAAGATTAGAAATATTATCTAACTGTGAAGGCACTTAAATTGCATATAAAGTTTTAAGTGGAATAGATATTGGAAATATATCATCATCGAAGAACACAAAAGAAAAAAAACTGAGTGGCCTTTGTTCTGGGTGAATCTGAGAAAGGTCATCGGGGCTTTGGTATTTGCTGTGTTAGGTGTTTACTCACACACAAAGTTGGAGACTTTATTGAGAGAGGTGCACTTGCTTTCACGAAATTTTCAACGACCATATTGAATGAACATTGTCAGGCAATGATATGAAAAGAAGAATGGATAAATAGCTTATTGGACATTGCGAGTTTCATGGAGATTTGCAGAAACGAGCTAATGCTGTGTGAAGATCAGAAAGTTCGAAGATTATCCTCAGAGGTAGTCCTGCGACGGGTACACGAAATTCGGAATGATTGAATTTCATATCTGCATCGAATCTTAAATATCCCGGCATGTTTTCTATATTCGACGAGTTATCTGTACACGAGTATGATGTGAGAAAAAAAAGTTACTTGGTCTATATCTCATCAGGCGCCTGAGACGAAGATCAGTGTTATGTATTTCTTGCGATTTCGATTGTTATGTAATCGATCTGAGTCTTGTGTGTAAATGTGTAGGCCACGAAAAATACGTGGGCCCGGAGGTTTTATGTATAGTTGTGGTGGAATTCCATCACGAGTAAGATGAAAGAGTGAAGATATCAAGTGATTTGGTTGATAATAATTACAGTCTGGTTATCAACATGGGTAGAAGTGAGGCGGGGCGGACTAGTAGAAAAATGAACATGAAAGGGAGTGGAAAATAGTGAATTAATGGGAAAATGATAAATGACTTGAATGTTTTTAGAATAACAAGAGAGCAAAAAAGTGTTTTTATCACGAGGACAGGCAAGTTATATCTACAATATATAGCATTGGGGCAGCAGCAACAACCCTTATATGCCTCTCCCTTAATTCCTTAGCACCCAGATAAGATCAGGCGTGATAATGATATATCGAGGAATGGGCTTTGATTCTTCGAATTCTGCAAACTATTCCTATAGTAATTATTATTAAGATTTGCGTTAGCTAATGATGTCCGATGATTTAGATTTTTAAATGTTCTTACAAAATGTTTCATGCTAGAAGTTATCATTACTACTAAATAACTGACTACATAAAAAAACTCTCATTAACCGAGGATTTAAAGTGAGTAGAATGATTAAATTACAGAATGTATGGTCGACTGTGAGTAACAGTTGAAGTTGTTAAATCGATTAATAATATATATTATTGTGGTATCTTAGCGAGGTTCGAGTCAGTTGGGCGTATCAAGTAAGTATTACTTGGTCTTCATGACGTTGTATGGGGACACAGCATATATAATCGAATAATTTAGTCATAATTGTAATACGAAGATTTATGGGTGAAAGGAGATAATACAAGAAAGGTAAAGATTTGGTAAAAGTTTTATTCCTATACATTAGATTATAGAAGGTAACGATAAGACTCTAATTCCTCGGGGCAGATTTAGTGCAGTACATACCTGGTATATAGGGAGTTTACCTTTCGTATCTTAATCGTAATAATAGACGGCGGATTATAAAGCGTAAACTGACCAAGGTTAATTACTTCAAGAGGTATCTAGGGGCGTCCTAAGAATCTTTGAAATAATCTTAAATACTTTTGTTCTCTATTAAACTTTTCTCTATCTATAAGATTATATTTTATTGGAAAGTTAATAAAGATGCAATCTATCAATCTCTAATGGAAAATAAGAGATAAGGAATAATATTAGATTGTTGTTTTGTGGGATCATTCAAAATAATAATCTGATGACGAACATTTCTCTATTCACATGCCAGAACAATAATTGTCTATGAATTTGGGGGCGCAAGCATAAAATACGGTCATATTCAAAAATTAAAATTTCGAATTCTTCATTCACGATTCTCATTCAGTTTACATGTCAATGAATCTGATAAATGCTATTAAAAATTCGAAATGGTAAATTAGATAAGTACGAAGTTTGGTAAGTCTTAAAAAAAAAAGCTGAATACGTTAGTAATGGTAATATGTGTAGGTTACATGGTAATTCAAAGGGCATGAAGTCGAATAGTTAGGAACACGGGTCACTACATTCATACGCCCTAAAATGTAGTACCATTGAAACGTTAAAGTAGGTGGCTCACGGTAACCTTTACGCTACACACTGATGGAGACCACAGTAACTAGTATCTACACACGATGGGTACCAAGTAATTAGTACGCATACAACATAGATGGGTGGACCAGAGTACCTGTATGAGAACGTACGCACTACAGTGGATTAGGTGGACCACAGAGAGGGTAAACGTGACTCGGCTGTGGAGGATTATATTATATTATATCCGGAAAGGGTGACAAGGTAACTTGGTACTGCTTACACATCGATGGGCACTCACACAGTGTACGAGCTGAGGAGGGCACGTAGTAGGTGTAGTAAGGAGAAGAGACACGACGGGTGTAGCGAGTGATATGATGCTGGGGATTTGAATCAGAGGTAATTTGTACTGGGCTTTCAGCACTGGAGGACACTAAGCGCTGGTATAACTGTTGAGGAATCGTGGGGTCGTTAACCCATGATTTGATTGAAGACTGAGTTGGGTACCGTTTGGTTATGTTTATGCCTGATCACTCATATTGAAAGATAAAATGAGTTGACACGTGTGTCAGCTCCATGCAGTGATTAACCAGTCTGCATCAGTTGACATATAGTCACCGCATCATTGGTATGAGCAGTACTAGGTTACCTGTGGTGCACCCATCATGTTGTAAGCAGTACAATATTTACCGTGTTGGGATGTCCACCGATTCGATAGAGCGTGATAGGACGCAGGTTAGCTCGCGTGGGAGGAGCAGATGGCTTTAAGGCAGTAAGCTAGCATCAGGCTTACCAGCCACTGCTCCTCAGTCATACTAGTTGTATAATCCGTATATTTGAATTGAATGGGCAAACATCCAGGAGTAATGGTGTAAGCAATGACTAGTTGTACTCTTGTAGGATCAGTCCACAGTGGTGTAAGGAATTACTAGTGTAGCGGGTTCTGTCACGCCATCAGTTGTAAAAATAGATAGGTTATACTTCTAACGCATATGTTTTTCTTTATTAATTGTTATGCGTATGAGGATCTGGCAATGATAAAATGAGCGTAAGATTAGCTCGTGGGGTCTATTGCTAAGCGGTGTGACTGAACTAGTCCTTCTAGATGAAACGGGACTCGCTGTATCAGTTGGATTAGCGAGAGCTTGAGTGTGTGTCTAGTGTGAGTAACACTCCTACCATTCCATACGGGCTATGTTATGTATTACGTATATAAAGTAGAGAACAGAGAGAGCTTTGAAAGTTATCTGCTCCACAGGTAAACCAAGAGGAAACAATAGATTAATATGGTACTAAACTAGATTATTTATTTCAGTTGTATTTTGTTTATTATTTTTAATTTTTAGTGGGTTGTTAAAGAGTTTCCTTCCGGTCAACCTTCACGGCTGTGTATAAAAATCATGGCGAACCTCACGGTTGTGTTATGCCACAAGATATAATATGTTGAACACGTATGCATTCTTTGTGTTATTTGCATACTTGTGAGATTAATGAGAAGTCATTAGAGATGTGCAGAAATATACGGGTAGGCTTAAAGATGAATTAGAAGTAAAAGAGTTATCAGACATTTCGCCCCCAATGGGACTAGTGATGTATTCACATTTGCCAGACACAAAAGGGTGCTGAATGTTGAAGCAGACTTCATTAAGGTACAGGAAAGGAGAGCTAAGTAAGGTACAGACGGAAAGGGGTAGTAAACGTGGAAAAGCTATGGTGTTACATCTTTTAGTCTATAATACTTAAAATAAAAGAGTTCAATTCAATCTGCATTGTCGATGCTGGACTTAGTGAGATCAATAATATAACACAGCGCTAGGTGCTGGAAATCGTTAAGATAATATTTCTGGAAACGCAATATGATAAGAGAACAATGGTATAGTTCAAATATATTGCGTTAGGCGAAAAAACTCACCTATACAGTTTGACTCACCAATTTGTAATGGCAGAGAATATCTCCGGAATTTGGGATGATTGAAGCGGTTGTTAAGGACTCTGACAGGAGGATAGATCTACACTGTATTCCAAACACCATAAGAATGTAGTCATCTCAGTAGTTAGAGTAGGACTTACTTGAGTTCTTATTAATATATCGATGTTGGGTGCAGTGGTAAGGATTAGATAAGAAAGAAGTACTCAAGGAAATTCAAAAGTGCATATTTGACCGCGCGCCATCGAAAATTGCTTCTTGATTGCGTATCCTACTTGAAAACACTACACTACTAACTTACATACATTATGAGGAAACCTTATCGTTAATCGGGAAATCGTTAATTGTTACAAACAAGAATTTGTACCATATTAGAGTGCATTCTAAGTTGAGAGTCGGTCAAAAAGAGAGAAACGATGATCATCATTGTTCACATTATGTTGAAGAAAAGTATCGATGAAATATAAAAAAATTCAAGTAGTGCAGAGAGGATATAAGTTTATACGCGTCACAATAAGACTAGTGACGACATATTTGTGCGTAAATAGAATATTAGTTAAGTATTAATTGTTGGGTAGGTTGGTTTTTGGGGGGTGGGAGGGGGGGGGGGGTTGAAATATGGTGCATCAAATGTCAGGAATCTCAAGAAGAGAAACCTTGTTCTATCATCACTGCATACAATTCTATGATTAATGTCTGAAACGGGCAACCTGCCGTACAAATTGACATTTGATAATGTTAGTTTCTCATATACATTACATTTTTTCTGCTTTCAGATATTAATTTGTAATTGTCAATCAAAAGGACTTGACGTGTAGTCCACGTATATATTTTAAAAGTTTTGTCCATGTGTATTTTTTTTCATTTCTCCTATTTTTTCCCTAATGGGGGTCTCTGTATCTTCGTAGGCTATCATTCGCAGGCTCGGATTCTTACGCTCCTTTGTATAAACGGTCGACTGTATACTGCAAAAGTCAGAGAATGGTTTTTGCACATAGTTTACTGCAATACATTGACAAGGATTCTTTTGCCTTCATTTTAACATAGGAGAACATACAAGTATATCTGATTTTAAAATTCTGAAGAAGAAAGCAATAGCACTGCATACCTAAGGACTAACACAACTTCACCTAATTGTAAGTTATGACAATGGGTTAAACTTGTGGTGGTATGTGGAAATTTACGCAGTATTTTGAATACAAGTCCAATGATTCCAAATGTTGATCTAATATCCAACTTATTTTTGGCATCTATAATAATTTCCATTATCAACACATATTATACAATGCTAGATATCAAACTTTCGCTTCGCAACTGGGAGGTCGTGAGTTCGAGCTCCACGAGTGCAATGGCCACGTCAAACATAAGATATAAAAATAGGTAATGATTGCTCCTTAGTTAAACGCTTGGCATCTAGAAGTGAGAATCGCGGGTCTTCCGGAGGTCTCATGTCACGGCACGTGTTGGTAGTTTTAAGAACTGCTACGGTCATGAACACTAAGCACAAATCCAAATGACGTCAGTATGAGTGCAAAATTCAGTATTGGAGCTCCTATAATACCAGTACTACAGTTAATGTTCGCTTAGTTTTGAAGGTCGTTTGGTTTACGTCAGGTTGATAATGAGACGTTGCCAGCTATAGGTGAAATGCCACTTTAGACCAATACTGTCGGAAAGACCCGTGAATGCAGCGTATTTGTCGAAGGTTAGATTTGATGCGGCATGGCACAAGCAGGACTCGAACTCATGACCTCCCGGTTATACCACTGATCTATTCCTACCGGTCATGTACAATTCGACATCACCTGAGTTCTGATTCTTCTGTTCATGTGATTGAATTATGCCCTTGCAGGATTTTTATTCGAATACGTCTCGGGTGCCAACTTCCTTGGCGAGATCCTGGAGTGGGGCGGATTTGCTGTGGCGTGCAACAACTATCCATCTGTAGCCTTCGCCATTTTCACATGTTGTAACAGTGGACCAAGAGCGTTTCACCACCACAGGTAAGTTAAGGACTTTATTTGATACAAGCAATTTGATTGGCGGAACCAAGATGGTGCCACATCGCGGATTACAAAGCGTAAACTGCACCAAGTTACATGTAGGTTATATCGTATAACCTAGGTCAAAATTAGCTCCATTCCGTAAATAAAGAATTGTCGCTGTTCTGCAAAGTATTCTCTTTAGAGAAGTGAACAGGCATAACCTACATTCACTTCTCTTCGCATCGCAAAACTTCATGTTTTGATCCGGAAAAGTAGTAAATGTTGGAACCGGTGACGGTTTAATTACACTTCGATCAATTTTTCAACTCATGCCTGGATTTACTTAACAGACAAGTAATTTCCACATCAACATTAATGCATGCATCTGCCACAAAGAAATTAACACCTAGTTGCTGTTAATCCATGTTCACATGTTCCTTGCTCCGTGTTTGAATTGTTTGCGCGGGGGGGGGGGGGATTAAGAACCCGAAGATGGAAAACTCGTTTTGTTTCTCATACTCGTAGCTTTTTGACATTTCATATTTATTCAAACATATTTTCCTATAAATGTCAACTAGAGTAATCTTTTTAACTTAAACAGAAACCTTTTTCGAGGACCGCATAGCATATTTATTATTTTTTTTTTTCAAGTTGTATACATAATGGCGTCGCTATTCATTGCTGCCGGTGATAAAAGGACTATAACTTGACCAGATTTGCCAATTGAATTGGTTGTCCGTGTTTGTCTAATGTTTATGCAGTCTGAGAGATAAAACACGATTACAAACAGGGAGCGATTCTAGTGATCGGCTGGGAAACATAGTTTTACCTTGCAAATACCTGGTTATTCGTGCTTCTTCTTTGGCAGGAAAACAATTAAGTATCGGAAACATTTATCTGGGGTTTTCCTTTTTCTGTAGGTCTTTACCGCGAGAAGTTTGAAGATTTATTCCGGAGGAATAGAAAAGCGCTTATCCCGTTCCTGCTCTGACAACAGACCTTGAATCTATGGGCTTTATGCAATATCGTTGTTACTTTTATGACCAAAGAATGTATCATATTAAGACATTTTTAATAAACAGGTCTCATTGCAATTACAATTTGTCGCAATCTGTTAATACGTTTAAATTCTGTCCATCTTCCGCCATGGGGGAGCGAAGTTGGATCGAAAACTCTTGGCTCGAAAGATGATTTCTACCATTGCAGCCTTCAGTTGGTAGGTGTATCCCGGGTAACCGTGGATGAACAGCCCTCTTGGTACCGGAACAAACGAAACAACCAACAAAAAAAATGAAAAGGAAAGTCAATTACTGGCTCATGTTGTCACCTATCCTGCCTCCTGGTACTTCAGTGGTTCACACCGTGCCCCTTCGGTAAATAAAGGTGACCCTTCACAGGATCGTTCGAATGCTCCAGAGTTATAGAGCAGGACATGCGTGTACGGCTAAATTCTCTTCGTGGGAAATCCAATGCAAGGTCTTGCCATAACACGTCCCGAATTGACTTTTGCATACATTCACCCCAATCCCTACTGTGGATTTGACAACGCTATCAACACAACAATTAAAATTCAAGTAGTTATAACATAGATTCCATACATTTCTAGGCTTTGCACCTGTAAAAGAAGAGAAAATTATATAGTTGGGTCAGACCGGAATTCGAACCAGGGCCAGTGAATCCTTGTCATGGCTCTACCACTGACTTTCTGGCCACTGGCAAATCGAACCTGACTAACATTCTTAAACTTTCTATAGCCTTGAAGACATACAACGCAGATACGTTTTGTCCTAGGCCGAACAAGGAGTCACAAAGCTTTTCACTCGCAAGTTGATGGTTGCTTAACGGCACCAAATGTGACAAGAAATATAATTGCAACGGACCAGGACCGGGTTCGACCTGATCCCCATACATCGCTATCAGGACTCTACCGACTTGATTTATTAGCCATCGGTGAATCTGATAAGCACGCCCGTCCCACCGCCACAGTTCCTCCCTCCCAAATTTGCCACAAGTATAAGTGTATTTAAGGAGGTTCACGTTCAGTCGGGTTTGCTTGGCGGCCCGACAGTGTCAGACTGTACAGAACCTTACTGGTGAGATTCAAGGGACCAGGGGGTTCGGAATTCCGGTCTAGTCTGTTGCATGTGTTCTTCCTTCCTATTACATTTGGTGCCGTAGATTTACCCCTGGAACTGGACAGGTGAATTGCCTTGCAAGGCGATAAAAAAAAAAAATTTAAAACTAGACACGATTCTGCGTTGTGAACACACATGAAGGTCTTCTGTTGGATTCTAAGCCGACCGATGCGATGCAGTTAGTTACAACAGACGAAATCACATTGAAGCGCGAGTTTT
>CAJDSM010050799.1:2867-16522 GCA_903981925.1 Ostrea lurida | reverse complement strand
TTATGATAGTGAAAAACGTCATTCTATTTACTAAATAATGATCCTTTTTATTATTCGTTGTGATATGTTTTATGTTCTGCGTTTTAGCAACACTCTTAGCAGTGCAGACAATCGATGCTGCGTCACTTAGATTTGATTTTAAAACGTCGTTATACGATACAATTACTAGGAGCCTGTCAAGTAGTATCAGTGAAATACTAGGTTAAATGATCTGATACCAAAAATTATGTAATATTAGAATTGTAATTTGAAGATCTTTCTGCACTATTGTTCCAAAATTAATATCAGAAAATAGGTATGACACATAAAATATGATAATAGTAGATCTATTTCGTAAGTGTTTTTGATTTATGAATTAATTGTAGAATAAAAAAATATTCTTATGCATTCTTCTTGAATTGAACAAAGAAACGGAATATATAAGAATAAAGCTGATGTAACTTTACGTAAAGGTTATGTAATTTTCAATAGGAAGGTGTCAACTTTGCGATGTCATACATCATTAAATATATGGAATTTCACTTCAATATTTCATATCTTTATGCATTGATATGAGAACTATTACTAATTCTAAGTCAATAAAGTATCAGGCTCTTCGTTTTAATCAATAGCCAATCATAGGACAAATCCCTCCAAGTAATTCATCATAGGGAGTTTGCATTCCACAAATTATATGGTCATTATAACAGTCTCATTTAAATTTGTCAATACTATCATCAGTGGGTCAAATGCAATCTGACGTGTTTTGAAGCACATGTTAACCTGTTCGGCATACTAAGATTATGACGACAGATTACTTCGTTTACCTGATCAAGACAATGATTTCATGGCGGGTATGACCAGTTGATAGGAAGTGCTTATTTCTCTTAGGTACTTGATCCCACCTATGGTGTATCTAGAGGTCGTTATAACGATCTTAGAATCTGCAAAATGCTGACTTCAAAGTAACTGTTGAAACCCTTGCAACAATTTGCTTGCAAGTGGCCTGTCTCTAAGCGTAAAACTGATTATACACAGAACACACTCTTGCATTTTGAATCAGTTGAGAGACATAAAAACCTTTGGCAGAGGATGATATAATGTTACTAGATAAATATAGGAAGTAGACGATGGATAAACTGCAATCGTCCTATTTGTCATAAAGTTTGTCATTAATGTCTATGTTCAAGAAAGCAGATATGGAAGACTATGCGGTGCCTTTCATTTCTAGTTGGATGGGAAATATCGAATTGACATATGAATTAAAATGATCAATGTTAAAAAAAAATTGTCAATATATCGAAGTGCAACCTGAAATTTACTTGAATATATCACTGATTTTTTTGTGACGAAGAGTATTGCTTATGCTGACTTCATTTATTCCTTAGATAGCGAATTTAAATTAAAAGGACTGGAAGCATTATTAGAAGGAATATCAAGGCGTTCAAGAATAAAAAAAAACATGATTTTGATCTTTTTGTCCCCCTTATCTACTTTTTTTTTCTTTTTTAATACAAAACGTATGATCAAAATATTGCTACAAGTATTATGATTCCTGTATCAACAGTATCTTTATTTTACCACCATTAAGAGCCTTTATGTGAGTGAATAATAGTTTCGATATTCTTTTTACCAGTGAAATTCGATGTTTCGTTTCGCATCCCATTGTAATGAATGTCATTTAAAGGATAATTTAAAATTGAATTATTATTATTGACCCGCACCGGTACTGTATTTGCATGTGATCCAGCAAAAGAAGTTGATGTGACTGAAATAGAAGTTCCAGAAATTATAAAATATGGGTATGCGTTTTATTGATTAATCAATTTTTAATTTGAAACTTTTGCAAATCAGAGCATAATGCAAATCAGATCATAATTGAAATTAAAGTAAATGAAATATTTGACAAACTGGGGAAAATTTAATGTACATTGTAAATTGTTTTCTTTAATCTCCTTTAAAATATGAACTACATGTTCACCCAATCTCCAATTAAACACAGTACATATTGATTAATTACAGATGATGTCGACATCATTTGCTCAGCCAACATCGCTGTGTGCAAAGATATTTTGAAAAACTTTTTAACATCTTTCCAAAAAGACCATTTGCTGAAAAAAATTCAGGAAAAGACAGATAAAGAAATGGCTTTATCAAAATCTTCGATATTTATATTCTTCAACAGCCCAGAAATCGATAAGGATATCAATACTACTTTAGATAATGTCGATCCAAATGGTAAGGATTTGCCTGCATGCACAATAAGCAGAATGTTTGTGCATTTTGCTTATCTTAAAGGTTTAGTCCGATTAATAAGAATTAGTTTAATCTCAATCTAAGATTATGTTTTGTTTGATTTAAAGATATTTTACATTTATGTATGCATATACTTGTAGTTTGGAAAACAAATCATCATTTTTAGGAACAATATAGAATGATTACCTTTGTATACTTAATTTTCTAGATAACTTCATAATGATCGTTGTTGTTATGCATGGGCGGAAAGAGGAAACAAGACGTCCAAGGTTCAATTTCCCGAATAAAGTTATAATGTGGTGTTTCCTTTGGGACACTGAAGACAGAAAATGCCCCAATACAGAAGAGAATTGGAGAGCAAATATCATGTTGGATTGTTTCCTGAAAATAATTAACAAAGCAATGAAGGTTCAAGATAAAGAAGTCATCCTAAGTACATGTACGTAAACAAATAGATAGTAGTCAATAGCGTTTTATTCTGATTGCATTTCAACGATTTTTGAAAAGCGTGTTACTGTCTTGCAGCTTACACTAGGAGTAAGGTAGATCAAGAAGTGCAACCAATGGACACTGACACTGATCTTACGAATGAAATATCCGATGGAGTAGACGGTATGTAAAATACTTCCAAAAAGATAATCAATGCATGTTTCAATTTAATGAGCTGTAGGTATTTCTGAATTGCGTAATATAACAACATTTGATTTTAGATGCTGTGATTGTGGCGTGCTCTAAAATTTCTGCGTCATTCTTCGAAAGTTTTTCTCACTTCATGGAAACTAAAATTAGTGTATCCACTCGACGGAGCAGCATTTCGAAGAGCGCACCCCACGTGGCGCTATGTGTCCAACATGATGACACTAAGAGGGAAATTCAGGAACTATATAGTGTAACTGGTAAGAGCAAATCTATTTGAAATGATGCAGAAAATTTAATGATAAATTTAAATTATTAACAAGTGAAAAACAAACACAAATCAATCTCATAGAGAATACAAAATTTAAAGAAAGGCAAGCACGGTTTCCTAAACATATTAGAGGAGGAATGAGGTGGCTAAGAGGATTAAGCACCAACTGTTGACTGGTCACAATCGATGTTAGTCCTCTAGCTTGATAGAATAAACTGATTATTCCGTAAATAGAGGCGATTTGTCGAGAATGCACTAACGTTTGGTATAAAATATGTCAGAGGGCTTTCAAAAAAGATAAACTTTGTATCTGCAAAATATATCATAATCCTCATAAAACTTGCAAAATGCTAACTTAATGAGACATTGAAATCATTTTTGTCACAACGTACTTTTCATCAGCTTACCCCGATTAAAAACTTTGTCATATGCAAAAACATGTTCTGGGATATCAAATCAGTTATTAGGCATAAACACACTATATATGCACTTAACAATGAATATTGCTACACGAATATGGAATGCTTCCGAATTACTTAAGACTAATTTACAACAAATTGATGAAATGGGCATTGTTAATGGATGAAAGGTTGTCGATATATTTTCATATCGTGTGAAAGGCCACATCAATGATGTTTCTTTTTTATCAATGTAGTATATTTATTTCATTAAACGAATAAGAATTTACCAGGTAGATCAGCAACCCTGATAATGATCACTGCATGCGAAGATGGTGTTCCTCTTCCTCCCATTCAGCCCTCGATTGATAAAGACATACCTCCATATGTTCGTCTTCGATACAGTGATACCAACGAAACGATCTATGAGTGTCCTGAAAACAAAGAGGCAGAGGAAATGCTGAAAAAAAAATGTGAGTGACTGTTGCTTTCATGTTGTTACATAAGTATGTCAGAAATTGAAATGAGATAATGCTGGTTGGACTGTTGAGTCCCCGAGGTCTCTACAGCCCAGTTGGCTATATACCTAATGTATAAACTACTTACTACTTGAATAACTGGATGTAATTGCCAGTGGTAAAATTAGAAATTCATATTAAAATTAAAGATTATCTCCCTGGGCATAGCTCTGATCCTTCGAGTATTTGCCCCAATTTTTTGGCATTACAATTGATCACTTTGATAAAGTTTAACTTTCATGTTTTGGATTTGCCCTAATTTCGGTTTTGCGCATCACTGAAGAGCACATAATTTTGTCGAAATGCGCATCTGGTGCATAAAAATAAGTACCGTATATGATTTATAATATCAATATATTTTCCGTTCTTGAAGTTTTAATTGCTGTTTATAATGGTATTCAAGGTAACCTTGGTGAATTATTTCATATCCATCAGATGTATAAACCTATTGTAATTTTAACTGGATATAGGAAAATGATACCTCTATCCAGGAAGACATATCAAAACATTACGCATAAAATGTGTTCTTTTAAAATTTGGAACTTTGAAACACAAAATATAGAAATCATAGACCAGTCATTGTATAGAGAATAGGATAAAAACAGATCTCTTTAACAGTGTGCACCTTTGTAAGTTGACCTGTTTTATATTCGCACGAGAGAGTATTTACTCAGAGCTTCTACACGAGAAGAAACAATCTCTTGATGCGGCCTTTAATTCAAAATTTAATAAATATTAATTTACAGTCATAAGTCGATCCGTTATATCACATTGAGATCGAAATAAAAAAAAACCTTATATTCTTTTAACTCTACTTCGTACTTAGATATTTCATTGAATACAACAACTGACCTTAATGACAAACGGAATTATTATAATTTTTACATTCGCATTTCCCTATTGCTATGTAGCAACTTGCCATCATCATTCGCATATTGTATTTTATTGTTCACAACTGATTCGATACGAATAGGCTTGTTCTACAGTTTTACGCAAAGACAGGCTACTTACAACCAAGAAGGATTTGTCGAAATGCACATTTCGTGCATCAAAATTGGTACTGTATAAGATTTACATTAGCAACATGTTGCAGGGGTCTCAACTGTTACGTTTAAAGTCAGCTGTTTGCAAAATATATTGCAATTGATCTCCAACGTTCGTAGTGCGTTGTGTGTTAACAATTTGATTTTTTTTTTACTTTTTTTTTTGATAACTACCATTCCAATTCTTTTCAAATGTGATATGAATAATCTTTAAAACAAGAGACATAAGTTGTAACATTTAGTTGCACTCGTGGGGCTTTAGAGTCGGGGTAAAAACTGTCATATAGTGACCAATTTTCAAAAGATTCATCTACAACTACACATGTGCAACAACTAAATGCATTTTGAAGTAGAGGAAGAAGGCCTCTACCAAAATTGTAAAGTTGGACATCCCCTGTTTAGGAATTCTAAACCCAGAGCGGGGCATAACTTGATGCATAGTGTTAACATGCAAAACACTTGAAAAGCATCTACTTTAATGCACCTGTCGCAGTGGTTCAGTGGTAGAGTTCTCGTCCCGTGATTTGGAGGTCGTGTGTTCGAGCCCCTTGCTCGCATCCAGCCGTGTCAACCCTACCAAAGACGTTAAAATAGGTAGTGATTGCTCCTTCACCAAGAGCTCGGAATTAAGAAGTGAGAATCATGGGTCTTTCGGATATGACCTTAAAAACGGAGGTCCTGTGTCGCAGCATGTGTGGCGCGCAAAAGAACCCTCACTGCTAAAAGCCCTGAGAGCTAAGCATAGGTGTAATTTTGCAGTCCTTCACCGGCAATGGTGACGAAAAACATACAAATGATACATTTCTCACTCTTTACTGTTACTGGTATTAATGTGAAATTGAATAGATATCTAAAATCAGCCTGGGACCTTTCATCAAAATTGTAAATATCATAATCTTAGGGGTAGGGGTTTTCAAATTCAGGGTGGAGTCAAGATAGTCAGTGATTGAATGCGTTAAAAATTGAACAGTTTTTCCCTCTTTTTGATCAATATCATTCCAATTCCTTTCAAATTTGATATGAAGCATCATGTGGACAAGGGGTACATATATTGTAAATTTCAGGATTCCTGCACCCATGGGGCTTTATAGGTTTGGCAAAAAGTGACAATGTTTCAAAAATTTAGTTCTCCACGACTGCATATGTGAAAGAAAAAACTATATAAATAATGATGTATAGCAGAAAGACCTTAACCAAAATTAACAATTTGGTGGTCCCTGCAGAAAGAATTATGACACCAGGGTGGGGCCATATTTGGTATATAGTGTATATCTCTAACATTTGAAAAGCATCTTAATGCAATTGATATCAGTGTGAAGCTAAATGGATATTTGAAATGGACAGGGAGACTCTTATCATGATTGTAAAAGTCGGGATCCTAGGGTTGAGAGTTCTGGTATTAGTGCTGGACCACAATGGTCAGTGACGGAATGTGTAAATAAAATTGAACATTTTTGTTTGTCTTTTAATTTTCTTGATCACTCTCATTCCAATTTTATAAAATATGATTTGAAGTATCTTTCGGAACAAGGGGAACAAATAGTTTACAATTTGGAACTACTTCACCTCTGGTGCCTTATAATGACACAGAAACTGTCAAACATGCCAATTTTTCAAATTCTACGGTCGCTATAATGACCTTGTTTGCGATTACAAATTATCACTAAATCATATGTTGACTGATCTGTTTCATACCATTTGTTAGACTGTCATTTTCATACTAGATTTGACGACGGGTTTACTTTGTTTCGACCACAGGCTCACAGCAGGTGTGACCGGTCAGCAGAGGATGCTTACTCCTCCATGGCACCTGATCCTGCCTTCGCTTTCGTCGAAGGTCCGTGTTGCCCTACACTCGATTTTGTATGTGTTATTTGGACTATGATTACGTTTGATACTTTGTTACTTCGCCATTTTATATTTCTAACCCCAAACAATTAGAAGAAAAACTAAATGCAGGGTGATAATGTCCATGAACTCATCTACTGAATTGTTAGATTCAAGATACAGGGATCTAATCCCTACGATGGAACTAATATCACCATATAGTAGTTAATTATTTGTTTGTTTTGCGTCCCGTTGAGAATTTTTAATCATATTGAGACGACACCATTTGTAGATGAAGTACCACAAATTTAGACATATGCGTATTGCTAAGGACCATAGCATTGATGGTTCTTTAGCATGCCAGTCTATCGTGACACGGGACATCCGTTTTTGAGGTCATAGACGAAAGGTGGGACAATTATGAGCATATTTTTAACAGGTTTTAAATCTCTTTTTTTTACTTCATTGTCTTAAATTGTTGGGAAAACTTGTATTGTTTCGATATCCTCTACTCAAATTGTGATATTCATGACCACTGGGTCAGGGGTTCAGACCATAGGACAGTGCCAATAAGACCATATGACCCTCAGGCATAGTTCTGATCCTTCGAAGTTTTTGGCCCAATCCTTTGGCACTACATTGATCACTTTTATAAAGTTTTACTTTCATGTTTCGTATTTCCAACATTTCGGTTTGAGCATCACTGAAGAGACATAATTTGTCGAAATGCGCATCTGGTGCATAAAAATTGGTACCGTATATGATTTATATATAGACAAAGTGTCGGAAAGAAATGCGAACAAACAAAATGTTAAATGTATAGTTTCTCTAATTTCTGCCGGTTTGGGATTGGAAAGTAGAACTCGGACATATCCATATCTTGTAATTATATATAAAACCCACTGTTATGAACAGGTATTATGAAATCAATATCGATAAGATGTTGTAGCTCATCATTGGCGATATCTAGGGTAACCTGTGAAAATCAAATCTTCAAACAGACTCAGATTTGCGCCCTTTTACTAGCTAACGTATATACTACTGCTGTATCCTTCAAGCTGACAATTAGACGACATTTTGTCTTTGAACTATAATATTTTTGATTCTAAAAAATCTAAAGAACTTCTAGTGAATTTGAAATCCATGAACCTTTCACATATCAACAGCATCGAAACATAGACTTTTGAACACTTAACACGACTATTCCGCAAGACAAGACTTTGTAACATCATAGAAAGTTGCTTCTTTAACAAAAATGGGAAAATGAAATATTTTTATATAGTGACCAGCCATTCAAAAAATATTTTGTTAAATTCCACTCTGATTCTACACTTAAGTACTCTGAAGTTGATATTAAAGTAATGCTGGAGTTCCTCAATGACAATATCTTTGTAGTTTTTGGCAATCAGGTCTCCCAACAATCTGTAGGAATTCCAATGGAAATAAATTGTGCTCCTTATTAGGCGCAGAATTCATTCAAAAGCTTCGTTACATAAAAGAAAGAAATACTGCTAAGAAATTGGCCTTGAATTCGACATTTCGATATATACAACGACGTTTTATCCTATCAATAATATGATTTTCCATTCATTATCCAACCAAACTAGAAATAAAGGACACCACATGAGTCTTATGTCTGCTTCGACTTAGATATTTTTATTGTATTTGACATTAACGCAAACTAACTACTCAACTTTATGAAAAACGGGTCGAAAAAAAAGGAGAGAATTAGTACCTTAGTTAAAAAAGGGATAGACTGAGATTATATAGGATCTTAGTTGTGAAGAGCAAGCTAAAGCAAAACAATCCACTTGAAATTTTTCCAAGTGGTTTTTTTTTTCTCACGACATTAGGGACTCCTTTGGATCGGGTCCCTTATTACCATGGATGTGGTCATACTATCTTGCATAATTCTGTCAAGCAAAATTCCAAAGGTCCCTAATTAAGAGCTTATCCGGGTGCTTGAAAATTAAATAATTGGGTGTGTGGCTTATTATGGCGCGGAGTGTGAATAATTGATCAGTGACGAGGTCTTCCCGAAAGATGTTGAAATATATCACCTTCTGCGTGAAAAACATTCTAGAATAATTATAAAATACTCAGTCTTTGCATTGTTTTAAATTCTGAATTGAACATACAAAGAAATAGCAAAGAAACCAAAAAAATAAAACACACCCCCCCTCCCCCCAATAAATAGGAACAAAACACGCCGGGTATGGAATAATTCTGAATCGCATTTACGCATCAAAATTTGGTTTTTTCTTTATACTCCATAAATTTCAAAGTAATAACTTCACATGATATGTAATGATCGCTGTACCAATAATGGCCCCTGGCCCGAGCGAAACATGTTAATTTATTTTTTTATTACTTTAGAACAAAATTATACTGGATCACGTATACCAAAGGCTAAAAAAGTACTAATTGTGTAAGAAAACTAATATCTGGGCTCCGTGTGGCCATACACAACTCTTAGCTTAGAAAATTTTTGAAAACCGAAAATCTGAGAGATACGTGACAAGATTTCCATGGCTCATGTCTCAACTATAGGTGTTGTGCCAATTTATTTAATAAAATTCTGCACTGGTCAGTCTAACTAATGCTCCAGTATAATTCTAGATTCGGTCTCATTTTTTGAGCTCAGAAAGGTTAGATCGCTGGAAAATGGATAACTTAGTGAATTTTACTAAATTAAACCAATGGCCCTCGTCCCACATATGCCACTGAATTCGGTCAAATTAACTGTTTAAACTGATTGGCCATGTCAAGGAATTTCTAATCACTCTTAGTAAACGATATCGGCTGTACAAAAAGCAAGACGAATTTTTATTATCATGATAGATAACGACTACAGGTGATGCAACACGTATTAGGACATAGACTGACGGTTAGAATTTTAATCCATATTCGTGCAACGAAGGAGAGGAGTTGACTAAATCTTGCGATTTATGTACCAGGTATTAAAAGCGGATGAATAGTTCACTCAAAAATAAAATCCAAATATGATTAATAATATTCGCTTATTGTATTGTAATGCTCCTTTACAAGTTCGGACAATAACACTCAATTATCTCGCCCTGGGCCTGAATAAATCGATCGGTTATAGGCATTCTAAACATACTTATAGGTGTGATTCGAGTCCAAATAGTTTTTGTGATTCACGGAACCCAAGATATCAATCATCGTCATCGTAAATCGACTAACGTGACTCGTGCCTTGCGCTTATCGCGTTCTGCGATTTTTAATAGGTCAATACACGAGTATATGTTAGGGTCACACTCATTCAAAACTATATATATCAGGGTACTTCAATAAGAATGCAGGCACAAGTTATCTAGTACTTAATACCGTTTCCGTGAGAAAGGATAATTTCTACGTATGCGGTCGCGTAAGCGGCATACGGGTTGTGACACTGCATACTCCTCTTAGTAAAAAAAATTGTTCAGTAACCTATTCACGCCTAAAAAAATGCACGAAGACTAAAGACATGGCCACGACTAGGTTATTAAGTCTCTCAGCTAAATCTGTTGATATTTTCTGCATTTATAATTGCCGTTCTACAGCAGTAGATGAATTATGGTTCCAAACACCATGACGAACGGATGTGAAATAACTATAACCCAATAGTCCAATCAACTGTCAAAAACTTGTTTGGGCCGAGATGCCCCTGGGCCGAGGGTCGATTAACTAACGTCTCTGAATACCCCCCAGTTGATCCCTCGTCTTTCTCTTGGTAGATACCGGACCAAATAGAATCTGTGTGATTATCGACACAATCCAAGACTTTCACGAAATTTTTTCAACGGATAACTCAGTTTTCGAAAGAATTTCCTTATTTCCATCGATGACCGAAATGAAAACAGGCAACCAATTGGCCTATTTGCAATTATTCTTCTGCACTTACTAAAGATAAAAGCGTTGTTTCTTCCCCGGTTGACAGTTCTATAGAAACATCGAGTTGTGTTTATCAGTGTATCTTACACGGCCTGTAAATAGAAACATAAATCACTGTACTAATGTACGTGAAAACTGTTACAGGTCTCGCTTTTGGCGTAATGTATAGGGTATCACTCTCTCTATTTCAACAATAAAATATATTTGTTGGGAGTAATATTGTCAAGATTAACTGTCCCTTCCCTGACTTCATCGTATATCGCACAACCAGAGTTCATCCAACTTTGCAGTGATAAAATCTAGCGCAGCTTTGGTAGACTGTCATGGCTGGATCGTACTTGCACTTATCCTTTTAAGGCTCACGTATTTTCTCGCTTATCTCGGTAAACTTCTGTCACATACAAATTGACACATTCAACACTGCTCTCTATGATATCAATCTACAATCATATATCACTTGGGAATGCGTTCACAAGTACTAAATTATAACACATAATCTATAATACAGTTTTTGCCTTCCCTCTAGTAAATTTCAAGAGAGAGCGATATGCATTTAATCACACTCTACAGTACCATTCTATCAACACTGACATGGAGAGGATTTTTCTTTTCCTATTTCGGTTATACAACATCACTACTTATGTTCTCTTTGGAAAAAATACTGCTGGTTCATTTAATGTATTCGCTTAAATTCATAGCACAGACGTACCACATCATAAGCTCACATGATTTGCCATATGACATCGTGATGGCACTTATCTTAAGAAAACAACGGGAAGTACGATATTTTCTCTAACTGATAGATGACAAATATATTGTATAAGGGAAGGAAAAAGTTTACTGAAGCATGACCCAGCAAAAAGTATTAATTAATAAACATTAGATCGGTCACTCTTGTTCGAAAGTACTATACAATGCATCCACACTGTACTAATGAATAATTGAACGATAGGTTCGATACACGGAGGGCCACCTAGACGCAAGGGAAGGGTATATATGAGGAGCAAACACAAATATTCATTGCTTATATTGTTAGGGAGAAATACCGCGAGAAAGATCAGATATAGCTACAGATCGTGAATTGATGAAGAATCCGCTATCCTGTCAAACTCCTGCGCTGCGGCCCGGTGTGATGTGGGTGCCAAAGGAAGCAGCTAATATCACTTTAATAAAAATTGAGGATAGCAAATCTAGGCATGATTCCGAGTGAGAAATCTTCTAGGGTGTAAGATCGAATCAGTCTGTTTGAATCTTCAGGAATGAATTAATTCTTAAACACGTAGCACCTATCATCATACTTACCTTAACAACAAGATATGCAGCACTGTTCCGTCGCTATATGTAAAATGTCCGTAACATTGCAATAGTCCATGGTCATTCAATTATATAATGAGGAAAGACTATACGTTATGCTCACTAGTTGGCAAGAATGGATGACGTCATAAGCACCAGATGTGGTAACAAACCGTTGTCGTCTCAAACATTCTCTGATTTCACCACTCATGAAATAGAAGATGATGACAGTAATCATAATTGTATATTTTACAACAATCGGAACAACAATTTTATAATAAGCACACCTGGCTACTCAATATGGCAAATGGAAAAAATGAACTTGCCTATATAATAACGTAAGGAAACGGGCAATACATAACATTAGATGGATTCAAGTCTTTCTGACCACAGAAATGCTATTGACTCCACAGTGTACTTATGACCTACCAAACGAATATCCCCAAACTCAATACCCTTCATAAGCGATATTTGTGAAGTTAACAATATACCCACGATCACTCCGGCCGGATGATAAATTAGGAAGACAATATCTTACTGCTATGGAATAAGGGGTATTTAAAGATCATGCATATTTCGAGAAGCCTACCATAAGAGTAAATGAAGAGTTAAATATGTCTGGTCCTTCCGCAAAGCCTTTGTCAATCAATAAAACGTTTATGATTAGAGTTTTCCGCTTGTGAGGCATAGTTCTGATTTTTAGGTTATTAATTGGGGGCGAGACGTAGTGGCGTAGTATAATGCTAGTTTTATAGATTAGTATAAAATAAAAAGCTGTGAGTTATTTTGTATGCATCTATAAATTATATCAAAGGCTTATTTTTTTAAGATGGTTGAGATAATTTAAATAATAAGACTTCAAAACTTTTTGATATAGAATTAAAGTGTAATCTGACAATGCAGACGCTTTATAGAATATTGTCTTCAATGGAAGGGGGACGGGGGGGGGTAAGGGTTAGTTCAATTAATCTACTTTATCTATAAAATGAACTTCATTTATCAATTCCCTGCGTCTCTTCTTCTTCTTGTTTCCCTATAAGCGCTAGCTTATCCCTTTTTGAAATATTATCCACGCATTTCCTTTTGACCTCTAATAGCAACGTAGTAGCTTATGCAATGCGAGTGTCAATTGAAAGTCTGGGAATTAGGCCTATCAATAACACGAGATTTAGTTATAAGATATAAGAATTACAAAAAATGCTCCTTTAATACAAGGGCTAATTGAAATCACTCTGGCAGACAGAAGTAGACAGTACAAGTTTTGATACCTGATAAGAAGTTGACACTCCTGAAGCGTAAATATATATCTTGAGAATATCTACGTGATTGAAGTAATCTGCTCTCAGTCAACATTATGAGACTTATAATGGCCCTACGGATTCAGAAATATAGTTAAATGGAAGAAGGTCATTAACATATTAGAGAAAAAAATAGTGCCAGCCTGTGATGGAAACCATGGACACTATAAACCTGCTACATTAAAGGTGCAATACTGACATGAACGAATTTAATTGTCATGGCGATTGGATTGAATTGAACA
>CAJDSM010050798.1:1787-13812 GCA_903981925.1 Ostrea lurida | reverse complement strand
AAAAAAAAGGAAAGAGATTCCCCTTAATTGGGTTGGCCCCCCTTAATTGGCAGACTTATTTATATAATTCCATTACAAAGCAGAATTTGTTCAGAAACTGTTTTACGCGGATAAAAAAAAGCTTGGCGTGTTCTTCAACTACTGTATAGGTATATCGACGATGTTCTTTATCAATTACAATCATGAATTTTTACAAGTATAGTTCATTTGATATCCTCCTGACGAACTTTGAAGTAAAGAACACCACAGAACTTGAACAGAGTGTGCTTCATATTCTTCTTAATATTGACTCTAATGGCAGTCTGACATGACTACAGTTATAATGATAAACGTGACGACTTTGATTCTGCAATTGTGTAAACTTTTCTTTTTCGTGTAGTAATGTACCACTATCACCGCTTATGGTGTGTATGTCTCTCAGATGAATTCGATACGCAAGGGCATGCAATGGCGTATGCATGATTTGTTAAAGCGAGACCAAGCTACTGAACCAAAAAAGTCTGATGTTGCAGGGTTATACGAATCTCCCGTTAAAGTCATGCATTTCTGCAAACTCTACGGGTCGCTAGATACATGGACGCTTGTTTGCGATTACAATTTCATGTAATATCATATCTTTAACTGGATTTGTTTTCAGTGGCCTTCTGTTGTAGACTGTCATTTTCATACTAGATTTTGACGACTGGTAACCCCGTTCACTTTGTTTTCCGAACTACAGGCCTCAACGGCGGGTGTGAACCGGTCAGCATAGGATGCTTTACTCTCATGGCGCACCTGAAAAAATTCCCCTGCCTTCGCTTTCGTCGAAAGGTCCGTGTTGCCCTCACTCGATTGTGTATTTGTTTTTTGGACCTATGAATGTACGTTTGGATATTGTTACTTTTCGGCCATTTTTTTTATTTTTAAACAAAAACGGCCCCGAAAATACGAATTTCTAGTCGTTGCGGAAGCAAGACACAAATCTGTTGTTAGAAAACACTCCTGATTGCCCACACAAGTATCCTGAAGTAGAATTAAGAGCATGCCTTGGGTTTCTTATAGATAAGATATTTATGTAGTCTTTGGAGACAGGTTCTTCGCAACAATCCCGTAGGTAATTCTATGGGCACTTAAATTGTGCCCCCTTATAGGCAAGATTTATTTTTATATTCATATGAAGGCGAATTTGTACAGAAGCTGTTACGGGATAAAACAAAAAAAACGTTGCCGTGGTCCTTCAACACCTTACTATAGGTATATAGACTATGTACGAGGGCCGTTTCAAAAAATACGTAGACTTTTGTATAAACTATTTTATCTTAACAGTCAATATTAATAACCAAAATTTGTATATAATATTTTTAACTACAAATCCAATAATTTTTAACGAAAAACTTTCAATATAATCTCGGTATATCTAAAAAGTATTTTCGAGATTTAAAACTGTGAAAATGGGGTCACGGAGCACGGCGGAATATTTGGCAACATATCAAATAATGCACTATATAGTTGTTTAAGTCCATATTTCTGAACAAATTTGCACTAAAACGACATCACAAAAACTTAGATCTTAAATCAAAAATTGTTACCTTCATTTCAACGAGATTAAATTTTAAGGCAATATATTGCTTAATGGAACGGAAATCGCTTAAAGAGGGTCAGGTAATCCTCGTTAAAAAAATGCATAGGAGCTTGACGTCGCATGCAACGTTACGGAGCAAGCGAATAACTGAAAGGATTTTGTTGTGTCAAGAAACCCCCGATACAACTTGTATTATGCTTAGAGCAAAGAAGAAAATACGTTATAGACCGGCCTTGCATTTCTTTTATAAATGACCAGAGGTTTTGAAAATGGTAGAAATTCTGTAAGAAGATTGACGACCTAGGAGAGAGCGAATTATCCAGTAAAATTCACGTTGAAAGACTTCATTATCGTCATGGTTTTTCTCATTGTAATTTAAGCAGAGTAACACAGGTAGAAATGTGAAAAGTCCGACGACTTTAACTTATACTATTTGAACAATTGTTAACACAACTAGAATGTCAAGTACTATAAGATGTTTTTATGAGTTGGTAAAGCGCTACAGACGCGAGTGAGATGTATGGGAAAGTATTATTATGAAAAACTGTGAAATAAATTATGTGACGTTGATTGGTTTTAATGTTACTGCTTGCTCCGTGATGACAACATGCTGGGTTTTCAAAGTTTATTAAAACCAGTTCCATCTCGTCAATGCGATGAATAATTCAAACCATTCATAGAAATTATGTCTTAATATAAGTACTCTGATGACTTTGAATTTCTTACAAAGTAATTGAAAAAGAAAGGCATTTCTTACGTATTTTGAAAGTGGCCCTCTCGTATTATCCATTAACAATCATAATTTTACAATTGTGTCCATCGATATATCCCGAAGAATTCGATATAAAAGGACACCAACATAATCTGACATAATCGGCTTTCATATTTTGGATATTTACTAACTATTGACTCTAATGGGCAGACTGACAAACTACATTAATATAATAAACGTGAGACCTTAACTTTGTAATCGTCAACTTTCCTTTTTCTATGTAGTAATATACCCACATCACCTTGTTATGGTGTGGTATATCTCCAGTTGATTCGATATATCCGAAGGCATGCTTTGCGTATGCGGACGTTTTAAAAGCGAGGCAAATTCTAACAAAAAAAGTTGATGCTGCTAGGTTGACCCTTGTTTGCGATACAAATTATACTTAAGTCATATGTTTGACTGATTTATGTTCATACCTTGTTAGACTCTGTCATTTTCTACTACAGATTTTGTACTACGGTAATCCCGGTTACTTTATTTGATCTAGGTGCTTCAGGCAAGTGTGACCGGTCAGCAGAGGATGCTTACTCCTCCATGGCACCATGATCCTACCTATCGCCTTTTGTCGGAGGTCCGTGTTGCCCTAACACTCGATTTGTAGTATGTTTTTGATTATGGATTATCGTTTTGACACAATGTAACTTGCTTTTTGACTACAAAAATCTCGTGTAGGGCAAACGGACTCCGACAAAGGTTGAAGGTAGGATCAGGTTCCCACATGGAGGAGTAAGCATCCTCTGCTGACCAAGTTATTGGCCTTTAAATTTTAAAAACAAAACATTCCATTTCTAAGGTTATTTTGAACATACATGAAAACGAGATCTTTGAGTGCGAATGGTGAATGTGTAAATGTTGTAAGTACAAATACATGTGGTGGTGTACAAACCATAACAGATAAGTATATTAAACCGATGATTTTTCTCTGTTAATCGTTAATACATGGATCCAGCTTATGTTAGATGGGGAAGTTAATTAAACTTGAATTCCTTTTTATTTTTGAATTTTCATATTTGATGCAGACGGGGCCATGGGTGACGTTCCAGGGTCCTCTACTGCTCCATATTTCAATCAAAGGAAAGCTACGGAAAATTTCTGCCGCCTCTGTCAGCTCATCATGACAATCTGTAGTGATTTGTTTAGGGACATCCTCAGTCACTACATCAAACCAGCAAATTTGAGGTTAGAGCTTAATAACAACAGAACAAAGCTCGAGAAAATCATGAACGCTCAGCAGAAGGAACAGATATATCCATCGTCTGGCACGACAACTATATCCTCTAAAGATTTGGATATCTCAGTCTTGTACATCCTTCTAAGGAACATCAGCAAAATTCCAAAACACCGCAATGGGTGGGGAAACCCTCCACTAGATGCTGATACGTGTCTGGCGGCCTATGTAGAGCGAATCAGAATTCAAAGAAACTTGATCTCTGGGCACTCAACCACTGGCGAAATAGAAGACACCGCGTTTCAAGATCACTGGGATAAGCTTAAGAGCTCCATTGTGGAAATCGAGAGACAGTTGATAGGTGGTGATATGTATGAACGGGGAGTAAACGAATTGCTCTCATGTGACCTTAATCCTACCAGAACGGAGAAGTATGTGAGGGAGTTCAAAATCATTCAAGGTAATTTTTAAAATGATTTTATTCAAAGCGTGCATTTTATGAAATATTCCAGTCGACGTTTTCAAATAGAATTTCAAATTTGCTATCTGCATAGAGTCCAATCGAACAAATATTTATCTTTCTCAAAATGTAATTTCTAAGTTAGTATCTGATAGAAAATGAATAATATTGATCACTCTTTTCACACAATGTTGGATATGAAGAATATATCGAGATAAGATATTTATCCGTTATCATCTGCTCTCTCAGAAAATAGCGGGCAAGAAACAGAGAGTTAAAGTGGTGCCATACCAATTGACTGACATACTCATAGAGAGAGAGAGAAGAGAGAGGAGAGAAGAGAGAGAGAGAGAGAGAGAGTTTTTATATTGCTTAGTGATAGGATTGACAATTGTTGAAGTGCTTCAATAGCATCAGTTGTTTATCTAAGAGGGCTATATTTTCTGAACATCTTCTTTGCTAAACTTCAAATAAGTATTTCACTGTCATTAGTAGATGTGGTTATTGTAAACACTGGAGTCTCTATTCGTTATTCCAAAAATTCTATTGGACGTAAAAGGCGTTAATTTATAAATTAGCATGTGAACACTTCCTATGTTCTAGGTTTATAGGTTAGCTTTGAAATAATACATTGGTATGATCAGGAATCTAATATTTTCCTATATTTACAGTGGAGGAAAGAGGGGTATTATATAGATTTGTTCAGATACACCGATGTGTTCACTTTCCTACTGGTAATTTAGCGTAACAGTCCTTATATTTGCATTGTTTACATTGGTCACATCGATTAGGAATCTTTTCTCCATCTTTGTCTTCCCTTCACAAAATTCAGTGTATATTGACTACGTTCCTACTCCCTACTATACATCAAGGAGAGGGGGTTTAACTTGGGGTACTTTTAATCTGGGGAACTTGGGAGACAATTGTATTTAACAAATTATAATTGAATATAATCATAATTATTACATATTAACAGTTTGCATATGCTCTCTATCCTATTTCAACAGAAAAATGTGAAAGCCTGGATAGTGCCCAGAAAACAGCAATGCGTAAGTTATATTCTTACAATGTATGTCGTGATATAAATTGGCGAAGTAAAGAATGTGTTAAAGTTAATCATAGTTCCAAAACAAAATATATGCAAAATAGAGTGTAGGGCAACACGGACCTCCGACAAAATTAATAAAGCGAAGGCAGGATCAGGTGCCATGAATGAGTAAGAATCCTCTGCTGACCAGTCACACCCGCCGTGAATCCGTAATCGAAATAAAGTAAAGGGGGTTAACGTCGTCAAATCTAGTATGAAAATGACAGTCTAATAAAGGGTATGAAACAAATCAGTCAACAAATGACTTAGCGATAATTTGTAATCACAAAGAAGGACATGATAGTGACCGTAGAATTTGCGAAATTATGACTTTGGACGAGATTCGTTAAAACCTTGCAACATCAACTTTTTTGTTAGTACATGTAGTTGGTATCATATGCATGACATGTTCTTGCGTATCTAATCAACTGAGAGACATACACATCATAAGCAATTCTATAATAAATTCTATGACGCCATAATGACCTTGTTTTCGAATACAAATTACCACTAAGTCATATACTGACTGATTTGTTTCATACCCTTTGTTGATCATATTCGTACTAGATATGACGACGGGTAAGTCCGTTTACTTTGTTGCGAATATAAATCATATACGATACCAATTCTGATGCACCAGATGCGCATTTCGACAAATCATGTCTCTTCAGTGATACTGAAACTGAAAAGTTGGAAATCCGAGTATCAGAGTATCAGAGCTTTGTTTGAGGGAGATAATCCTTAATTTGGATATGAATTTCTATTTTACTACTGCAATTAAATGTAAAGGCAAAGATAACGAACAGTGATCAATCTCGTAAGTCCTAAATAGAATACAAATAGAATACAAAAACAAGAGTTTGGCAATAACGGACCTCTGGACATACCAGAGGTGGGATCGGGTGCCTAGGAGGAGTAAGCATCCCCTGTTGACCGGTCACACCCGCCGTGAGCCCATAGTCTCGATCAGGTAAACGGAACAGTCCGTAGTCAAATCAGTGTGTGAACAACAGCTTAACTATGATTAAATGCAAATCCGTATTTCAAGCTGGTAAGATAGTACATATCAACTGGGCTGTAGAGACCTTCGGGGACTAACAGTCCACCAGCAGAGGCCTCGACCCAGGGGTCTAAGTGCTCACGGCGGGTGTGACGGTCTGCAGAGGATGGTCATTCCTCCATAGTACCCAATCTTGCTTTTGCGATACAACTGTAGAATTTGCAAAAAGTTGAGTTTAAAGGAGACTCGTTATTAACCTGCAACATCAACTTTTTTGTTAGTAGTTGTCCTCGCTTTAAAGCGAGGGGGTCTCCAAGGAAGAAGGGCTTTGTTGCGCAGCTCCTTCTTCAGATCCACCGGGCTCTGACAATCCCCCCGCATCTCCTGAGCTATTGCTGGGAGTGACTCTTCCTGCACAATCGCTCTCACGTCACTCCTATGCTTGAACCACTTATTCTGTCGAGAAGGCTGGTAGCACAGTATCCGATCGATTGCCTCCTCGTCGGTTGGTCATCCAGGGCATGAAACTCTGCATCCTTGTCCTTAACACCGTAGCACAAGCGGGAAATGGCATGGATGTGAACGTTTTGCAACAATGTAAACGCATTTTTAATGTAACGACTTTATGCGGATGTTATATACTACCAACCTTAGGTCGTCATGCAGTCCCAATATCGCCAATCAATACAGTTGCTTACTTGACTAACAAATACACAATAAAGTGTATGAAATTATCATGTGTTATGTTGCATCATCACTTAGGATGCAAAATACACATCAATTTGGGACACAATTTATATTTTCAAATTTTCAAAAATTGACATTTGATTTACACAGCTGATAATAGTCTGATTATTCCCATTTTATTTACAGATCATTTGGCTGTCAAAAGAGGTAACAATGTCTTACGTTCTCTGCTAGATTCCTATAAGACTCAAAGTTTTTTTTTAAAAGTAATAGATTTATTAAACTTTGTAAAGAAATGAATATATATTCACTTGCTAGAATCCGCTTGAACAAATTTAATTTTTCATCAAACCAGTATCATTGCATGCATATGTACAACCTTTTATGCATTTTCTAAAATATCCATTGTTGAATTTACCTTTTTGTAGCTCGCCTGGATAATGTAGAGGAACAACAATCTTCAACAACGAGCCAAATAAAAGGTGAATTTTTCTTTAAAGAGATTCACACTTCAGATTTACATGTAGACTACTGTCATTTTTAGGAAGTGTATTTTCTATTTCTACTTCGAAGAAGTATTAGGAAATCAAAAAGAAAAACGGGGTTGTAATGCTTGTTTTTGTCTTAAACATAACCTTTTGCACTTAAAATTTATTGAAGACTGGGTTCGTACACTAACCTCTCTCAGAGTTTAGGAAATAAAGCTTGCGGTTCCATGCCAAAAAACCATGGTGGACCTTTCATGTTTACAGCAGTTTCCACCGAGTGCTGTATCAGACTGCAGATATCAATGGCAACTGCCTTAGTACACCACTACGCTCAGCCTGCCCAACTCGAAAGCGTCAGGAAGGAGGACGCAGGGATTTATTTCGACACAGGGCGCAGCAGTACCTAACAGTTTCCTCGATCAGCAGCTACCCCCTACCCGTATGCCCAGCATACCCACACAGGCAGCGCCATAGGTTAGCGCTTATGTTCTTCTGACACGTAAGGTTAGATACAAGGATCTGCATTATGATGGCAAGGCAAGTCGGAAATCGTTCTTGATGAAGTTTGTGAGGCTGGTCCACAGTCAACAGTGGACGAAAGATGAGCAACATGATCACTTCTGCTTCTCTCTGGAAGGAGCCGCCGGTTAATATTATATGCTACTTCTGGAGATTTCACGAAACTTCAGTCTTTGGGAAAACCTGGTGAAATACGACGAGAGGCTTGGCTACTCAGCACTAGACATAACTCACCAGTTGAACTTGCAGTCGGCCACCAAGTCAAGTAGTGAGACTTTGAAAAAGTGGGCACAATACATACTCACTTTGGTAACTCAAGCATTCCCGTCTCTACCTTATGTTTATCCCCAAGCATTGATATGGTTGTGATATGGAGCAGAGGACCGAGTTGCGTGATTTTATGCTCTGGAAAAGCAGTCCAAACTTAGACCCAAAGCAGCCTCTGTTGACCGGATGCAGTATTCCCTGCATTGTTCCTCAAATCTGAAAGAACACCAAGTAGTGGTAGTGCCACGGGACCTGAACTCCAGGAATGATATTATCCGAGAGTTGCTGGACAGAATATACAACGCATTGAAGCTGAACGGAATGTTTCCAATGGCATTCTCCATCGGCACCTTGCTCCAGATCGGATTTAGTTAGGAGGCAAACAGGGAGCTGAAAGCAACTTCTACTAAAACGACACGAGACCTAGCGTCGCTCTTAAGTCCCAGGGTGTTGAATTTAAAAGTAGTTCTATGTCATCGTCTGGAGCCAATGATTGGTCGGATACCTACAGAAAACCCACTAGAAGCCTTCTCGCTGCCAAAAATCAACTGATGTGCTCCATAGGAGGACTAAAAATTGTCGAATTTAATATCGTGTTAAATGTAATCATAATAAAAAAAACAAGTGGAGTGTGGAGCAACACAGACCTCTGATAAAGGCAAAGGCAAGATTAGGTGCAATGGAGTAGTAAGCACTGTATATTGTCTCTTGGAAGTGTAGAGGCAGATCGTCATACAACCCAAGGAAAGACACCCAGGACATCTGAAACCAGGCCGACGAGGAAATACAAGCGTGTGTTTCCTTTTTTAAGGTACATACTTTTTTTCGAGGACAGTAGAGAGGGTATGGATCGTGGTAGACTGGTAGTAACCCAAAGATTGAACTGGCGTTTAATTATCCAGGTAGTGGACCCTAAAAGCCATGGAGGATGCCCAAGAAGGGAAAGGCAATCGTGCATCACCACTGGCCAGGTGAATCACTCAACGAGATACGCAGTGCAATTACGGATTCAGGACCTACATGCAGAACCCGTGGTGGATACTGTTCAGCACTTAGCATACTAGGGACTGAGTGGATTTATTGCGGGCCCATTCCCCATCCCAATGTGGAAGAATGTCTAATAGTTTGACCTGTATGTGGTTCCCTAGAAGGACGCTATGTTTCTTGTAAGGGTAAATGTACATGTAAGGAAAATTTAGACCTGTAGCATGGCAGTTTCTCTCTATATGATAAAGAAAATAAAGGCAACTTTTGGCAAAGCGGATTAACAGGACGAGGCTGGGGGTGGATGTTGCCTCAGAAGATATGTGTCCACACCATCAATAGGGAGTTGGCAGATTGTATAGTGAAAACTAGCATTCGAGGCTCTATGAGATTCTGTTGATACCTCGCAATTGCTATGCTAGTGGGAATTCCTCTCGGATCTGCCTGATGAGGCACTTGGATCGAGTTGTGACGTTGCAAGAAGGATTTGTAAAGGGTACTACTGTTGAGCTTGAGCGCCATGTACTTGGTGAAGGAAGTTTGGTGGGACCCAGGACAATAGCTACGGGTCTTGACACCACAAGAAGTTGATAGTAAATCCATACTTTGAAAGCTGAGGGATGACCCGGGGATATCATTGTGGTCAAATAGTGGAATGTACAAGTGAAGTTAAGGTCATACGCAACGTTCGTTATCTGTATATAATTTATAGATCTATTCGTAATATAAAATCATAGTACCCTTAGACATTCTTTGAGAAAAAATCAGACCAAATTTCCTGTGTTTTGGAAAAGATAACAGTTGATGAAGAATGTAATTTGCACAGTCATTCATACTTGAATTCTGAGTTACCTCTCTTTGGAAAATGCAAATGCAATTCACCTGTACGTATACTTACTACAAAAACACTGTCAGTTGTTGTATAATTATATTTTCATCATCATCAGATAATTCTGAAGGGATTGAATGATGTTTGCGTTGTCTGTAACACTTATCATTATCATTGGAAGTCTTCAATTTTGGAGATAGAAAAATTTTTGTGAAATGTACATTGCGTATGCCCTTAAGTACCCAAACAACCAGAGTTCCTACGGTCTTTTTTACTTATGTGGCGGCGGAATGGTGGAGATTGTCGTTTGGCCAGGGACTTCAAAATCTGGACGCGATCCAGACTGACCTGACCCTATCTATGCGGACACCTGTGCCCTGTTGCTTTTCTGTGGTGGGCTTTGGTCCTACCTACCTTGTTTTTGCCCAGAAGAGCCCCACTAGCACTCTTATTTGAATATTTCCCTATTTACGCCGGTGAAGGCTATGGACACCATTCTTTCGGGAAAAAACGGGGGGAGTGTAATAGATGGGTGCGAGTAACTCTTTGTATGACTCGCCCTGTAACCTAACAGCGTCTAGATGCATGTAGCAGTAGATGCATGGCTATAACCACTTGTAAGGGAAATTTAAAAAATCGGCTTCTTAAATGGCCGCCTATTATATACCTTTTGGACATTTTTATGCTAGCCTAAATGGTAGTTAATTATATCTACACAAAGTTTCATCATTTTATAAAAAAAACTTCTTTTTTTTTATTTTTTTTTATTATTATGATTATTAATTGTTGCCACATTAAATTTCAAAATGGTAAGCCAAAAGCCGCCATCTTTGATTCGCTTGAATCGGGTCCACTTCTATTATTACTATTGTAATGCTTACGAAAAAATATTGCAGCCAAAAATTACGTGCTTTTACCACGTTCTGAGCATTTTTTATTCATAAATCGCTCAGCCTGTTTGTATGTATGATAAATACAATAAAACAATCAATTTTAGCCGAATTCAAAATTTACCGCCGAAATTTTGATTTTTTTTTTTTTTTTTTTTTTTTCATAGCATTACTTCATTAACAATAACAAAAGTCACTGACAAAACTATGATAACTATAGCTTAAAAATATGACATTTTTTAAGGAAAAAAACATTTACCTATAGATATTAACTAATTTAGTAGGTATGTCCTGTAAAAAGCAAAAACTTACATTTTTAGCCCCTTTTTATTGAATGCACGACTTGAAACAATAGTGTGGCCGTTACCATGGCAACACCAATCCTGATTTATTTTTACAACATAATTGTATGACACTATGGGATTACTGCCTACAAAAAGTTTTGAGACATTTAGAGAGGCAGAATGGCCCGCCATTGTTTAATAATTAGAGAAAATTGATATTGATATGCGTATTGGGTTTCTAGTTCTATCATCATATAATACCAATTTTATTTCAACATTAATGAAAATGCTTCAGAAAAGTGTTTATTCTTTTCATGTAATACACATAGTAATGTATCTTTAATATTCATCTGGGTTTTTTTTCAAAGATCTTCAAAGAACATTATTGACAACTGTGCAGGGTAAGTAGCTATATTGTCATTTCTAGATTTACTCATTCTAAAAATGAATATGTTTACGTACTAGCAGAGTCATATTATATATGTCTCAGATACTATGTGCAAGTATGATTACTGAAACCTTGATCTAATGGTGGCTTTTAAGTGATGATTGTAATAAGTGTTTTGTAATTTCACTGTGTAGAAGCCGATGACCGTAATATATTATTATATACTTTCAATTTCATCTCCTCTTTTTCCTTTAGAAGTTTGGGGGCCAATATCACACGATATATGCCCGGAAACTTTTCGGCCCTCAAGCTGACGTCATAATTGAACAGAATTAGAAAATTGATTGCGACGTCATAATAGACGTTACTGTTAAAACGTCAAAAAACTTTTAAGTTTCAAATTTCTTCGTGTTTTTCAGCTCTTAATCTGTTAAACTATTGCAAAGTGTTAAAAAATGTTTTTATTAGTTTCTAAATGAAATTGAAAGTATATAAGCAAGCTCGGTCCGTGTACGCGCCAAAACACTCGGTCGTCATATTTTCCCTTACAAAGTCTATAACCTATAATTACGATCATCAAAATAGGGCGATACTCAATCGAAGTAAAAACGTTCGCAATTACGTTAAGGTCTCCCATA
>CAJDSM010050791.1:2722-15590 GCA_903981925.1 Ostrea lurida | reverse complement strand
GTAGTAGCTCTTCTCAATCGGATGAGGGGTGATATTAAACCATATTAATTTTAAATATTGAATATTTTTGACATGAGGTTTATTAGAATATGCCAGTGTTTTGGTCACCACAGTGCGAGTGTAAATTAGAATGGTTGCCATATTTATTAATCAGTACATTTAGATTTTATACACAACTATTGGGCATGTGATGATATATGCAAAGGCAGCATCTGTTTTTTTTTTTTGCTCACCTGAGCCTTTGGCTCAAGTGAGCTTTTTTGATACATTTGTCCTTCTGTCTGTCTATCTGTCTGTAAAACTGCATTGGTCAATTTCAATCAAACGTTGTTGCAAATCATCCTTGGTGAAGGAAATTCTAGTTTGTTCAAATGATGGGCCATGCCTGTGTCAAAGAGGAGATAAATCATGAAAACCTTAGGGTTGTTTTTTTTAACTCACCTGAACTGCTCCAGTCAAAGGGGAAATAATCAACAAAGGCAAACATTTTAAAATCCTCTAAGAAGCACTCGACCAGGAAAGTCAGAATTTATATGAATCTTCTAGATATTAATTGCAGATTCAAGTTTGTTTAGATTATGGCCTTTGGTGATACATGGGGCCAATAAGAGATCGAGGTATTCAATGTGAATATTCAGAGATTAATTAATTGTTTTGTTTTCATCCCTCAAAGGAATAAGAAAAGTTGAATTTACATGAAAGCTTTCGACATAAGGAGATGAAAGTTTGTTCAAATCATGACCCCTTGAGGTAGGATCAAAGTTTTACATGCAGATACATGTATATAGGAAAACATTTTAGAATCTTCTCAAGAGAATGCTCTCGCGTTGTGAATTTATATTGTTCAAAATAAATTCACAGAGCATTTTACGATGTGTTGGTGATCTGTTTTATTACTTTTAAGTTTTACTTCTGGTTCCAGACCCTATTGAATACCGCATGGTATCCACTCGTGAGAATCTACCGTATTTTTAACCTGAAGTGTTGGTACTCCAGTTTTTATACTTTGCTCTTCTCAAGAAGACAGAACTCTGAATGTCCGTTAATAATCCTAGCATCCTAGTGTATTCAAATTATGGCAGGATTAGGTGACAATACTGATCAAGTTTTACTTTGGAATATATTGGGAAACATCTATAAAGTCTTTATCTCTACAACAGTAAGGCCATGTTAGTCAGTATCTCCAGGTAGTTCAAATCTAAGTTTGTAAGGGTTCAGGGTCCTGGAGGTAGGCTGGGGCTTGCAAAGGACATCAAAGGTTTTATTGGAAATTAAAAAATTCTTTCAAAAAAAAGTAGGGCACACTAAATCATAATCAAATTCAAATGTTCCAAGTTGTAAAGACTAGATGCCTCTGTGAGTATAGTTGATGACTCGATGGCTTATTGTTTTGTCCCGTCTGTCTCTCCAATAATTTGAACCTTGCTCCTAGCTTTTGAATTGTTAGTCAAGAGCTCATATTTCATATGCACATTCCTTGTAACAAGAGCTTTCTTTTTATGCCCCAGAATCAAAGATAGGGGGGGGGGGGGGGCATTAGTATGTAACCTGTGTGTCTGTCCTGTCATTCTGGCATAAAACTTTAACCTTGCTCATATCGTTTACTTTATATAAGAGATAGACCTTTCATATTGTGGAATGTGTATTCCTTGTGGCAAGACCTTTCCATTTATACAAATCTTTGGCCTAGTGACCTTAACATTGGACCTTTGACCTACTTTTAGAAAATTCTAAATATAAGCCATATCAGTCTTTAATTTTTTTGTAATTCTCAATCAATCAATCAATCAATCTCTGTATATTCACATTGAAGACTTTTGATCTTTATTTGGCCCCACCGTATCACCATGCAGGGGCCATAATCTGAACAAACTTGAATCTGCAATTAATATCTAGAAGCTTTTGTGGAAATTCAAATTTCCTGGTTAATGCTCTTACATGTAGGAGATTTAAAATGGTAGCCTTTTCTTGATTATCTCCCCTTTGTCTGGAGCATGATCATTTGAATTCACTTCACTGATTTACGACTTCTAATTACAGCAAAATTATATTGAACAAGACTGGTATATCGTGATCCTATGGGGCTAGGGTGCATACATGTGATATGTACAGCCTGTACAAAACAATGTACGCTTTTTCACCCATTTTCACGCTGTACAGTCTGTACAATAAAATTCCGCCTTGTTCAAAAAATTGCCTTGAGTTTGAATTTCCGCGTTTTGGCTTCTGCAAGTCGCATTACTTTAAAATCTCGCTCTCGCGAGACCGGATTTTGTGTTTCACGCGTGTTTTTGTTCCGTGGTTACTGTAAACAAAACATTGTAGCCAAGGTGTAGCTGTTCTCCCGATAATTACTTGCTATTAGTATTAAATCACTAAAAAAAACTTCAACTCGTTGAGTTTTTTTACGGGAATTGTTGGTACTTGTTCGATGTCGTCCGTATTGAAATATGCCGAAGAGAAAGCGACACGAATCTGAGCCAACTCCAAGTAGCGATAGACGCCAAACAAAATTTAACCCAACATGGATGGAGAATTTTCTTGGGTAAAAGGTAGCGTAGTAAGTGCATATCATGCATTTTGGCATGATTTGTAGTGCAAACATTTCCGTGTGGTCATGGAGGAAATATGATTTAAGAAAACATGCTATGTTTGAAATTTAACATTGTGGGAGATTGTTACCAATATGATCCCCCATCTGAAATTTTAAATGCAGGCAAAGGTTGCTTGCAAATAAGGATTACCAGTATAAGTTATGCTACATTGTAAACAAGGAAAATAATAAAATAAGGCCAATTGTTATGGGATTTTTTTGTGTACAGATTTTTGATGAGTAGTGTACAGGGGCCGCTTTTACAAAAGGTCGTAAGTCCTTAACTTAGTCGTAAGACATAATTACGATGTACGACCGTTTTACATAGAGTTAGGACTTACGGGTTACGACGAAATTCGGTCGTAAGTCTACGACCGCTTGGGGGCGACCCTAAGTCCCAAGTTTTGTCGTAAGTGTTAAAAAAATCTAAAAAAAAATCTTTGTTACCATGGTAATTACAATCATTCAACATGGCTGCATTTCTAATGTTCGATATCACAAATCAATCTCATGATAAAGATGTGCGAACACACAGCGTTGCGAGTGATTCGAAGTCCATATAGCCTAGTCAAGGGGATTGGTATTCTACGAGCTAATTTTAAACAGATTTAGTTCGGAGAGATGTTAGATTCATTCTACGAATACAATTTTAATGCTGTACCAGCCGTCATTCAAGCACATACATGATTTATTATTGTCTGCATATATCATCGTCTAACCACCTTTGTTTACTGTGTACAATGCGTCACTTCCTCTGATAATTTCTGTCTCACAAAATGTGGTCTACGTACACATATTTCCGTCAGTGCGTGGATCAAACAAAGAAGGACGGGTCTTGTGTTCTCGTACAAACATATTGTTAAATGACTTTTGCATTGCAAGACTGTTATATGAATATGCACTAAGACCTTATTCGACACCCTACACATACAAAACATGAAACTCACTATCCAATGTTTTGGTAGTATTTATGAGGAAGAAACGATATTGCATTTCTTTTTTTCAGTTTAAAAAAAAAGGTGAGTGCAATATGTGTTAAGGGATCCCTAACGGGGGGGGGGGGGGGTCACTTTATATTAGGTTGTAAGGGGTTTTGATTTTTTTCTTCAGATTTTGCCTACAATGGATATTTATACAGTTTACGTATTATCACTGAGGGAGTTAGCAAGATTCCAGTTCCCCGAAGCCAGGACTATTTCCCGAGGGTTAGCCGAGGGAAATAATCCTGGCTGAGGGAACTGGAATCTTGCTAACTCCCTCAGTGATATACGTTAACTGTTTTTATTATACCGATACAAATTGAAAATATGAATAAAAAAAAAAAAAAAAAAAAAAAATTCAACGAAAACAGTTCATTTAATCGTTAGCTATCGTTCAATACTCAATAAATCCATTATATTTTCTCGGATGCAGTACAAGTTTCTAACACGACAACGATACCTAAACGATTTTCTTTTGCGTTTACACTATCACGAGACTTAAGTTTATAGATTTTCCAAATCACTCAAAAAAATCGTTGTAAAAATCATCAAACCTAATTTGCCGTTGAAGTTGTGCCGTGTTACTAACAGCGTTTAACAAGCATTGTGTCGTAACAAAGCATTGTGACGTAACAATAGCGTTAGCGTAATACGTGACGTTAATCCATGGCACGTTGGCTGAAAACTATGACGAACATTTCGGGTCTTTTTGTGTATTAAAAAAGAAAAGTCTAGAGGATTGAGGTAGCCCGGGAATTAGTTCTCAAGCAGGGATTAGTTTCATATGACTAACGCCCGGGATTAGTCCTGCAACGCATATTTCCAGGGAATTAGCCAAATTAACCACCTACTTTTATAGTGAAAATCAGTAAGGTATAATAATATAATATAACCATGCCAGTGTCTGAATAGGGGTATATGAAAACAGTCTACACACAAGGTTAAGCACCTATACCTGTGCAGGAAACAGCCTTTTAATCCTCCTAAAATTATAATTATCATGGATTATCACTGATTGCTAAATCTTATATTCATAATTTATAAGAGTTCTATGAAGTGGTGTATATTTTTAGAATATCGGTCTATCTACAACGGGGTTAAAATTTAGTCTACGATGGGGTAGGGGTTCGGGACCCACATTCGAACCCCCTACCAATATTTTTCAGAGTACCCCCCCTTCGATCCGTAACAAGCATTGATTTTAAAATATTATTATAAGCCCTTAATGTACATACTGCAACTATTAATTTTCACTTGAATTTTGGAAGTACATTGTGGTACAGGCATGTACACGTAGAACCACACCATGTGCTCTTGCTCTCTCTCTCCCGACCTTTTTTTTTTTAACTATATGGACATTTTCTGTTATTTACACGTGTATTTACACTTTGGATGACAGATATCCGCTCACTATATATATTTTCTAGATGAATTGAATGACTGTACGAGTGTAGCATTGAAATAAAGTTTATAAATCTCTGCGCGTTGTCAAAGCGTCGGGTTTCGCGCGGTATCCATGTTCATTTGCACGACTTTATGCACTAAAGAGTTCCACTACGACTTACGACAAGACAACGTTACGACCTACGATTACGATGTGTTTTGTAAAACGGTCCTACGATATGTCGTAAGTTCTTCAATTTTACGATTTAAGACTTATGACTTTTTGTAAAACGCTGCCCAGCTTTTTCACCAAAATTCCAGATTTTTCAAACTACCTGTACAGATTATGGTTCTCAAATTTATCACATGTTGCATGTGATAATTTTTCAACCACAAATTTGTACAATGCCTTTAAAAAGGAGTCATTTTGAGTGAAATATCTGTACATAAGTTTGCAAAATATGGTACAAAATCTGTACAAAATTTCAATCATGGGTCCATAAAAGTATGATGTCAAGAAATATTTCAACAAATTCCATGATTTGATTGTTGTGGAGACCTTTTAAATTAATTTATTCAATCATTCCAACATAACATTAAAAAAAAATTAGCCTTCAGTGACACATCTTGAAGACTGCTTTCATTTTGTGTATTTTTAAATCATTTGAAATAAAATCAAATTTAGGGGACTTTATTAGAGTCAATTAGCAATGACAATGATAATGGCTTGGTTTCTGTATTAACCTACTTTTGACCATAGTGCAGAACAGTTTTGTTTGTGATCTGTCAAGAATATGTTAAACTAAATTTATAGGACTAGACCTGAAAATCTGTGACAGAGGGAACAGAGTTGAAAAGGTAGTGCAATTTTGTGTACAGTCTGTACATGTTACATATATGAGGTTGGGGCCACAATGGGTTCAATTTTCTTCATGGTAATAAAGATGGAATCAAAAACACAAATCCCAACAGCTGAACAACAGCAAGGCCAAAGGAACACAGGTGAGCAATGTGTCCCAGTCCTTGTTTGGTTTGTTTTATATATATACTTATGTATTGTTTCTAGATGGATCACCCTACTCTAATAGGAAAAATAAAGCAGCTAAATCATTGAATATAGCTAGAGATTCATTGATTGATTTTTTGTTGTTGTCAATTTTTAGAAAATGGAAAACAAGAAACAAAAAGTGGAAAAGACAAAAAATGTAACAGATGTGAAGGAGAAACTAAAATCAACCAATCGGAAACCACCAAACATTCCATGGCCTCCTGGGAAATGGCGACTGGGGAAACCTTTCAAAAAAGCAAAGTATCTGTTCCTACGATACGCCATGAAAAGTAATTATTACAATTTTATTATTGTTTTGCGTGGGTCAGTACAAAGTATGTACAGTATAATTTGTCTAAACCGGATACATACTGGTTCCATGAAAATTTGGCCGGATTTGAAAGCAGAATCCGGAGTGGCAGGTTAGTTATATGAGTTATTTTCCCTTTCTTTCCAAATTAATAATGATGTAGGTTGGCAGGTATAGTATGAAACATTTCAAAGAACAAGTGGTATTTCAGTGCACATTTTAATATTGTTTTCTTTAGCAAATTTAGGCTATATAGGCAGAGAGTCCTATTGGACAAAGCAAACACATTATAAGCATCTGAATTACACCACAGGTTTCAAAAGCTGGCTTTGTTTAGGTACTGGTGCCATGATGTCTTGACAGAAATCTTGTCAGTGGATTTCTTGGGCAGCCCCATTTATTTTATAATTTACCTGTATTTCCCTTTATTTCCTGACTTAACGACGACGTGATTGAATCTGCGTTTTCTAAAATAGAGATTTTATTCAAATTTTTGATATGCAATTAAATTATGGTATTATTAATTAAGTTAAAATCAACAGGGAAAAGAACATGATAGTCATCGTTCATAATATTTTCTGTGGGGGACGTTTCAAAAGTAGGCATGAAAAAATGCGTAATTTGGCAAATGAAAATAATGAGGAATATTCTCCATTGTGGGCAATATAAAAGTTGATAATTAAAATATCACATTCTAACATGGTGGAGTTTTACATGGCCAAAAACGAAATTAGATAATAGATTAAGTGAGCACAATAGTCGCTTAAAAATTATAGTATGTGGGAAAAAAGTGTAGGGTCATGCGCCAAATAAATCTTTCAGGGGGCTGTCTCAAGGGTGATTTTTGACAATTTTTCCACATTGATACTAGGTTTGGCCGAACTTGGTTGGAGATAATTAATAAGTATTTAGCTTCTTAGCGATCAATTTTTTTCCAATTTTAAACTAACTATTATAATTTGGAGATGTCATTTTTCATATGTACCAAGAGCTTGAATTATCGTAATATATTTTAAGGGGGCGGTCTTCAAAATGGAATATAAGTAACTGTCTTAAATTCATATTTCAATATAAAAAGCATATGAGCATTGCTGCATAAGCATGAATTTTGTAGACTAACACGCTGTAAAATGTTAACACTTCATTGTTATTATTATTTTCACATTTGTTAAACTTTCTTAAATACTACAATAAAGACATGCGTAATTTTGTATTGCAGAGCACAACACAATATCTTGTCGTGCAGCTTGGAAAAATAATAACGACGGTACTTTGTCTTCTCTGTCTTCATTAAGTAACATGTTTTCTGTTTAAGAAAAGGCATTAAAACAAAAGAGGCAATAACTTTTATTCCTTTTGACAGTTTAAGCATGTATCAGAATCTAAGCAAATAGGATTTCAAAACATTTTCGTTAGCATTGTATTGAATGTAAGCTGCATGTACAAAGTGTAGCACTGTAGGTAGTTTATAGCAGTATAAAATGGTGACTTGTTTATTCGGACACAATAAGGCTTAAAAAAGTTCAATAAATAAACAGCATTATTACAATGTATATCTCGGTGTATTCTCTATATAAAAATAAATAAGATAAACCGACTTTTTTGCCATATTACATGTGCCTCTTTCGTGTGACAAGATCTGGACTGCTATCTACTCTTGGGATAGAGTTCAAGCTATTCAACGACAACATCGATTTCCCGCACAAAGCGGCATTGTGACGTCAAATACAAAGACCAGTGACATGTTCAACGTCACCACTATAAATAATATTCATGATAAATATGTTGCCGTAGACTTTCAATAATTAAAGAATGAAGATTTTTTGTTTATGCCTATGAAAGTTGCATATGCGCGGTTTTCTGCGCAGAAGCACGAAATTTCGAATTAGGTCTGTCGTCGTTAAATGGCTTTGTGTAAGCACCTGACCATTGTGTTCATCCCATTGTATAACCAATTAAGGTGACTTGGGCTTGTCTGGTTTAGAGAAGATAATTACCGTTGATTATGAGCAGTTGGGACCATGAAAGCAGTATGGATTACAGAATAGGCAGTATCCGGATTAAACAGAATATTTTATACTAGATTTGTTAAGAAAGTGCAAGGGACTAAAATTTTAGATCGGAATTGACAGAATTCCGGAGTACTCAGAATCCGGTTTGGACAAATTATACTGTATATCTGTTCCTTTGATACGCCATGAAAAGTAATCATTACAATTTTATTATTGTTTTGCGTGGGTACTGATCAATAGGGTCCTGCCCTTTCCTAGAATACTGAGAAGGGACCTATCAAGCTTCATTGGAAGGCTGGTTATGATAAGTAGATGTTTCTAGCCAATGGGGAACAGGGGGTTTTAGCATGCACACACCAGTTCTTGTCTGACTTGTAACCAGTTCATCTTTTATCCAGTGTTCATCAAACTTCATAGGTCATGACTAGTACAAGGTGCCTATCAATTTTCATATTCAAAAGTGTTTTTGGCTTTTTGAATTCATTTACATTTGTACTTAGAGAGATTATTGTCAGACAGATAATTGAAGAGCATTTTACCAGATTGTCATCAAACTTTAAAGTTGATTGTCATAGGCAAGGGTGATTATCATTAGTAGGTAACTTTTATTGGTTTTGAGATCAAAAGGTCACCATGTTACCCTGTTCCGTCATTCTATCATCCTGTCAATCCGTCATCATTTGGTTTCCGTTCGCAGTTATCTCTGCAATGTTCAACACAAACAACTCAAATTTTATATATGCGATACATACACAGGAATATTGCAGGTCAAGTTCGAAGTTGTTCATCGGTTCCAGATGATTTTTTGACAGAGTTAGCCCTCTTGAAAACTTAAAAACAATCTGAAATTTTCCATTTCTCGTTCTTATCTTTGCAACGTTGCACACATTCAACTCAAATTTGATATATGATACGCCATACAGTTCATTGCATTTGAAGAAACTTCAATTCACCCTTTACGGAGATTCTCCTTCTCATTAGACTTACCCTGTGGCCAGGGCCATTCATGCTGTCTATCGTGTCTCTATTACATTGGGTTGTTGTTTGGTTTTATAGCCTCACCTTGACCGGAGGTTCATCAAGTGACTTATTCTGATCGCGTTTTTGTCCATCGTTTCACGTCTGTCTTGTTACCTTTTCACCCTTTTTCGACTTCTTCTCAAGAACCCGCTAGTGCCAAATCAACCAAACTAGAGGTACAAATGCATTCTTGGGAGGAAGGGGATTCAAGTGTGTTCAAATGAAGGGACCAGCCCCCATCAAAAGGGAGATTCACGATAAATTGCAACAAATAGGGTGCTGGTACTTTTAAAACAATCTTGTTTCAAGAAACCACTGCGCCAGCAAAACTTGAAATTTATCCCATGACAAGGCTACCTATGATACGAAGGAGATTCAAACAGTATTCATTAATTTTTATTTCACGTGTCACTAACGCCGATTCTCAATTTGGTTAAAAACCCTTTAAAAATGGTGAAGGTGATCTTTTCAGTCACCGTACGACTTGAACACAACAAAGTAAGTCTAATGAACATTTATCTTGTTTTGTTGTAATATAGAATAATTGATAAGAAATAAATCTTATATTTTTTTTCGGGTAGATATGCAGGTTATAATCAACCGAGATCTTTAGACAGGTTAAAACTTTTCAATCAATCGCTTCGCGAGTTGAGGCGAGTGAAGTTTGGACCGTCCTCAAAATTCAGGTGACCTGGGCATGCACCCCGCAAAAAATATATACAGAAATAATTTCTTATTTATTCAAATCATACCCCGGGGGTACAGATAGGGGCCCCTAATAGGGATCAGAGTTTTATATTATATAGGAAAATCATTTAAAAATCTTCTTTCTCAAGAACCACTGGGCGGCCAGAAAAGCTGAATTTTATCACTGACAAGCTTCGCTGATTATAGTGGAGATTTTCAAATTTGTTCAAATCACTCGACCCCCAGGGGTACAACTGGGCCCCAAAGTGCGGTTCAAAGATTTTACATATATTTGAATTATATAGGCGGCGAAAATTCTTTAAAATCTCTCTCTTCTCAAGAACCACTGGGGCCAGAAAAGCTGAAAATTATATGAAGAAAGCTTCCTGATATAGTGGAGAGTTTAAGATTGTTCAAAATCTACCCCTCGTAGGTAGTGCGCATGGGGCCCCCAATTGAGGGATCAAAGTTTTAGATATGATATATAGAGGAATAACCTCTTTTCAAATTCTCTCTCAAGAACCACTCGGGTCCAGAAAAGCTTCTACTATTGCTCCTTGCTTAGGTTTTAGATATGATATTATAGGGCGCACAATCTTTTAAAAATCTTCTCAAGAACTACTGAGACCATTAAAAAAGCTGAAATTTATATGACCAACTTCCTGATACTAGTTGGAGAAATTCATGACCCCCAGGCGAGTACCGAAGGCCGCCAATAGGGGAATCAAAGTTTACATATGATATATATAGAGAAAAAATATTGAAAAAATTTCTTCCTTCAAGGAACCCACTGGTCGGTCAGAAATCTGAAACTTTATTATGAAGCTTCCTGATAGTAGTGACGAGATTCAAATCCATTGACACCCGGGTATGGTTGGCGCCACCAATTAGGATCTAAAGTTTTACATTTGAATAATATACCCGGGTAGGGAATTTTTTTTTTTTAAATTGTCTTCTCCAAGACCAAAAGGACAAACATTTACCTTAAAGCTTCCTGAATATAGAGTTAGAATCACATTTGATCAGATCATACCTCCCGGCAGGATAGGGCGATGTTCACAAACAGGGGCGATCAAAATTTTGCCTATCAAATGTAGTCTTCTCCAGAAACCACTGGTCAGTTTTAAGAAACTTGAAAAATTCTTTTTCATAACAAATCACCACACTGCTGAGCCAGGCAGTCCACACTGCTCCCACACGCTCTATCTCATCCAAGGTTGACGTATGTGGCCCATGGCCTCTTGTTTGCTTACCTTTCTTTCGTAAAATTTTTCAGCTGCATAAAACGAATGCCTGGTTGTTTGAAAAACACAAGATTGTTACCAGCAAACACAGACCAATGTTAGTCACGGAGGCAAGTTAGATTCAGAATCTTAAGAGAAAAACGAGTATTTCTAGTAATATTTGAATGATGGCTTTTTGGCTCTGCCCTGTCAGTTTCATGGTCTGCTCTGAAAATTTTACAGTGACAGGCCTCTCATATTAATGGTGCATCCTCATGGCAAAGACTTCCTGTGTGTATCAAAGTGGACCTAGACCTGGGAATAACCTGACTATTGAGTAAGATAATGTTATCCACACAACTGATACTAGTCCAGTAGGTTCATTAACACGGGAATTCGGAAAAACGATATAAATTGTAGCTGACGCGTCATAAAAATGTGCAAATTAGTCGAGGCCAGTCAAGGCTCATGCGCTGTCGCTTAAAGAAAACAGCCAATCAGCCTGTGAACCTCGTTAAAACATTGACGCGTAAAAAGACAACTTGAACCGTTTCGATCGATCCGCAAGGTTGTTCCAAACAGGTATTTTTGTGTCTTGTTGATGGAATGTGGAAAAATAAGCCTGAAACAGCAGAAATTCACAAAGCTTCTTCAACACGTCGTCGAACGTTGACCACCGCATTGAACGTCCTAACCAAGAATTGACCCACTCGCAAACAATAGCACAAAAGCGAGAAAATTTTTTTTTTTTAGGTTCGTGAAATACGAACAGTAAATCAAAAATATGCACGGTTGAACTTTGATGGAGTTTGTGTGCAATAGAATAAAATTTTTATACCTCGTTGCTATAATCCGCATAGAGGAAATTTATGAAATTCCAGTTACCGAGCACTCTTATAACTTATTTCCCTCGCCAAGGCTCGGGGACACTATTAAATCCGGATAACTCATTTTCACTATGACTAAGCACTCATTCAAGATCCTCTTATTATTAAACCCCAATTTTACAGCCCACCTCCCTCTAAACTTTACCTGGACATAGCATCACAAACCACATACCGCCTTCGTCAATCAAGTAAGACGACATAGCATCAGATTCCTGCATCTGATCAGTTTCACGCTAGAGTGCTCATACTGCAAACACCCAAGAGCGTAATTGTTTTGATAGACAATATAACAACCAACCGCACGTGCCACAAATCCTTTCACTCCTACCGGCAGACGTCCCAGACGATATACGTTGCAGTATGTTTTTAGGTCCCCGTGAATCGAACGATCGGGGGGCATATTGTTTTTGTCCTGGTCTGTCATTCTGGTCTTGATGAACTTTAACCTCGCGCTATTAACTTTTTGAACTGGTATGAGTTACTAGGGCTTTGATATTCTCACGCATGTTTGTTCCTTTATGAGCAAGACCATTTCAGTGAAGATGCATGGGTACCCAAAAATTTTGAACCCCCTGACACTGACCTTTGATATGTTGACCTATCTTTTTCAAAACACTTTAACGCCTTATCATATTACTTCTCTGAATGTTAATAGTACTAACGGGCTTTGATATTTCCATGTATCGTTTCTCTATCGACTAAGCACCTTTGTGTGGTGCGGATCT
>CAJDSM010050785.1:608-12708 GCA_903981925.1 Ostrea lurida | reverse complement strand
ATAAGGCGAGACACCAAGAAAGAATTACAAGGTTATTTCTTATAATTTATTATGTTTTTGATAGTAAACAATTATTTTCTCGGCATTTAAAAGCATTAACTTCTAGTAATACATTGTACGTAACAACGGAAAAACAATTACTACAAATTTTAGACTTACCAATTTTTGATGTTTTAAAATGCTTAATCAAGTTTAAATTCTAGGTGGTCAGCAAAAATCTGAAGTCAGCTGCTGGATTACAAGTAAGATACAGCACTCACAAATCTTTCCGCTTATTGTAAATAAGGCTCGAGCCTTATTGTTATGTTACAAAGAGATTGCTCGTAGGAAAAACTATCATGTTTAAAAAAATATGAGAGTGAGAAAACACTAGACAACTTGGCTCGGGCCTTGTTTACATAACAAAAGAATTGTTAAGTGCTGTATTCTCACTTGGGGAAGTCAACAGATTGCGTTTCAATTTTTCCTGACCACCATTAAAAATACTTTAGTCAAAGCATTGTAAAACATTAAAATGGCAATCTAAAATTTGGAGATTCTTAGTTCAAAACTGTTCCTGTGATGCCCTTTATTCAAAAGAGGATTTGAAATTCTTTTCAAATATATAATTATTTTATTCAAAAGATGAAATCTTTCAAATTAATAATTATTTTTTTCTTTTATTAAACACATTCAGATCAATTTAATGGAACGGGTGAAATGAGTTACCGTACTATATACTGGATTCCAAAAACTTACAAAAACCCTTAACAAAGAACATTGCTGGAATCCATGCAGTATTAAATGATTCACCAAGCCCTTGTCTTTGCTTCTCACAAAAAAATATTGACAGCTGTGAAGGAGAAACTTCAGACACGTATATTGTGCAACAACATATGGCCAGAAGTACCACGTGTAAATCACATGTGGACTCTGAATTATTTCTAAATTTGAAATCACAGAACTCTTAACTTTCTCAAAATCAAAATGTTTGACCGTTTTCAACTCATTACACGACATACTATCACGTAAAATTAAAAGACCTTAGACTTTTTCACTATTTATAGACATTTGCTTCCTTCAACCAAATGGAAAAAAGGAAATTTTCCATATTCTAGTGCACAACCAGTCATCAAAAAAATACCCTTGTTATCAAATTCTACTCTGATTCTACACACGGGTACTCGAAGTCGATATTTTAAATGCCAATGCTGGATTCGAGTCCTTCGTGACATCTTTGTAGTTTCTGGTGACAGGCTTTCCAAAGTCTGATTGGATTTCCTTGGGCACAAATTGTGCTCCTTTGTGGGCTGAAGGCTTGTTCATGATATTCTTATTTCAAAAAGTTTCTACATGAGAAGGAACATCTCTAGCGGTGGCTTTCATCAACATTTCGATAGATCTCTATATCGACAACGTATGAATTTTTATTAATAATAATCATTTTCATGCATACTGTCGATTTGATAATATCCATGAAACTAAGTAAATAAAAAGACCAACCAGAAGTCATCATATCTCTTTATTTCGATATTTGGATATTTATGAACATAGACATTATACGGAACAAAACTAAGTAACTTGTACGACAAACGGAGGATTCTCTGAGCTTTCATCGTACAACTTTCCACTTCATGTAGCTCAACATTCCATTACCACCATGCATATAGGCATTGGTATGGTGTTTGGTCTCTCAACTATTCAATACGCCCAAAAGCTTTGTTTGCTGCGTGTATGACATGTTGTTGGAAAATCGAAGGGACAGTTATTACAAACTGTTGTTTGCAGGGGTTTCAATAGTCATGTTTAAATTCAGCAACCTTCGCAAATTCTATGATTCTTTAAACGATCTCGTTTGCCAATACAATCTGCCATAGTCTCAAATGCCTGGTCAGACGTTTGTTTCGTATAGCAATTATAAAGCACGTTATATACGTGCGATTCTTGACCAAAGATTACTCCATTTAACCTGAGCAACGAGAATGGACTCAAGCGGATGTGACAACGGTTGACTGGGGAATGCTTACTCCTAAGAACCTAATCCTACCTTCTGAACATTGTATTCCGGGGGTCAACTGTTGCCCAACTACCTATTATAATTATGTTGGGACTTGCGAGATTGGATCACTGATTCGTCACTTTTCGCCTTTCATGGGGACGCCCAAATTAAAGGATGCAATGCGTTAAAGAGATGAATCAAACACGAAGAGAAGTGGGACATTACTGGTGCACACGATTGTATTGGCTGCGACGTTGAACACGCAGGGAAATTTGGTGCGGTTAGCACAATTTTGATGCCGAAATCTTATTTTTTCGGGAAAAATCAAAAATTGGCCGTGACTTTCATCAAAACATAAATATTACATCAGTGATTCGGTTTTCTGCACTTTACTTTATACCTATTGTTTTCTCTGTCCCGTTTCTGCTTACCTTTGACAAGTCTGATTTTACGATGTGTTGTAAAGTATTCTGATCGCTTATCCCGATTAATCAGTATTATCTTAATCTATGTCGACGGTAAATTTCCATGTAGATCTCCCCGAAATGTACATATGGATGGAGCAGATGTTTTATACAGTGTATATAGAAAAACAATTCACTCCATTCCAGCTATTTCTAGATGGATTAACCTAAAATCTAGAGACCATAGGATCTCATCAAACCACATGCGATAACGAGAATCGGAGACCACCGTCCTGACCTAGGAATTCTTTTTAACTTCCCATGTCCAGGCTAGGAAGTAATTTAAAGAAGGGGCGGGGGGGGGGGGGCACTTTCCTAATACTCATTGATAGATAGGGATATCCGGCCGCTGGAATAGGTAGCTTATTTTCACCTTCAGAAAGAAAATATATGACCAAGGAATATAGAATCAGCATTGGAAATAATGATAAGGTTCATATTTAATGTTTACTCCAATTTAATTAATATTTAGAATACCTTTTATGAATCCAGCTGCAGCTGATGAAACTCTGATAAATCTATAACACAAGTAAACATAAGTTAACCGGTTATTAAATCTAGATATATGGCAGACCCAGTTGGTGGCAATTGATAGAAAGGAACTTTTTTGGTCCATCCTGTCCATGTTTATCAGCAGCAGTCCCATTGAATGTCAATATTAGAAAAAGGTCCATTTTGAACAGAATTATATGGAAAAGGTATAGATCTAAATCTAAAAATATATGAAAAGGGTGGGGTCTGCGATGTCGCGGCACGTCCCTACCCATAAAATTCGAGAGTTGCCCCCCCCCCCCCCCCCCCCCAAATACAACCTCATCTCTACACTACTGAACATGGTTGAAACTCTTTCAAGAAAATACTACAACGGCAATTGACCAAACCCACACTTTAACACCAGTTACGTCCCTTTTTGCAGGGTCAATATTTTCCTTCTTTATCCTAATAAAATCTAAGAGATTACACTGGTGTAATATAGCGGAATTATTTGAAAATATGACAAAGCGTTTTGGGTGCCCCATCTGGGGTATTGTAGTTTACTTCAATATATAAAAATCTCTATAGATACAGAATAAAAAGTACATAGGCCAACCGCACTCTTTCTCTAGCCAAGGCTTTCGCCACATCCGCAGTATGGGAGCGGATGGACCGAAAAGCCTTGCTAGCAAAGATTGACAAACGTTTAGCCAAATGCTACTTTTGAAAGGACTAGACTACCTAGGCTTTGATATTTCACGTGTATTCCTTTATGATAAACCCTTCCGCTCACATTGTGTATTCCTTGATAAGACCTTTCCCTGCACCCAAATTTTACCTATGACAATCGACGTTCTTTTCAAAAACTTTAACATTGGCCATAACATAGTGCTTTCATAATTTCACATGCCAATAACCATTTACAACCCTTAATTCCACGGCCTGTGGAATTTGGGGAATTAGTGTGTCACAAACACATCTTGTTTTAAAAAAAAAAACAAACTTCCCAACCGATACAGCCATTTCCTATTACAGACTCTTTATGGAACAAAAGCATTTTCAAAATCAACAAGCATCCCAGAATAATTTAATTTACTGTTACAAGCAATGATTGGCTGAAACACGATTGAGCAAACAATCATATACTGGCAATAATCTAACTTGCTCTTTTGTGACTCCTAGAAATACGTTCACAATGCATTTACGTGTTGTCTACTTGTTGCTACGGCAAATTTGCCCCTTCATTAAATCCCATTATCCGCATTGTTCATCACACAACGTTAAAATACAATTTTTAAAATAAATTATAAGGAAGGAAGCATTTTTACCTAGTTTAACGATAAATCTAACTGGTGCAGTTACAGCTAAATATAATCCGGCTCGCGTAATTTATAAAGCCGTTAGACGCACCAAGTCTAGATTATTTCGTATAACCCTAGGTCAAAATTAGCTTTCAATTCCTTAACCACGTTCAAACGAGCACATAAAAAACTTAATCCACCACTTTTTTATCCCATGCGGAGTCACAATACGGGCTACATAATAACTGAACACAAACAAAAGACACAATTAACTCCAATTTATTCAACTATCCACTAGTTACGATTACGAAAAGACAACCCCTCCTGCATAAAAAATGACACTCACATAGAGGCTGATTATATCTCATGATTCTAGACACCTTAAACTGTTCGAGTGGACCTTTTCATAAAAACAAATACAAAAGACTCAAATGAAAGAAAATTATATTAAAAAATAACTACATACTATGGACTCAATTAATATCATGGGAAAACAATCCATACTTTACACTGTCGAAAAAAAAAAACCCAAAAAACACCTGAACAAATCACTAGAACTTAATAACGCCAAAACTATTATGGAGGCTTGCAATAGCGTTCTAAAAAATATACCAAGCATACAGACTGATATCAGGTATTTAACGCCTTGTAAAGATTATAAAATATGACAAAAGTACATTGTCTTGGGACATGGAATTAACAACAAAAATAATGAGCTTCAAAAGTCAACAATAAAAAATTTAAGTATTCAAACTCCATTTTCACTCCTATTTTCTTAACACACCATTCACAATTAGTAATCAGGAAAAAGCAGACCATCTGAGGTCTGAAACAACATTATAAAAAAGATAAAGAAAATAAGTACTTGTTTAAATGACAACTTAAAAAAAATCTTTAGAACATGAGGAAAAAAAAAGAACCCAGACTGCAGTTCACGGAAAGCCACTCAAGATTTAGATATCCTTGGTGTCGCCGTTTACTGGCAGGAATGCCATATTGTGACAGCATACCACGGAGAAAGTGAAAAATATAAAAAAATTTCAGATGCATTTATTTGACCTGTTTTCGCGTTACAAGTCACATGGCATATTTAGCAGTCCCATCTCTGGCTTGGTTTGTATTGAATCCCTGTCCGTTTGTATATTCTGGCTATTCTGTACAAGAGGATCATCGGGATTTGGTCATTAAGCAATTGAACATATGAAAGAATACTGAAAAACAAAAACATATTTTAAAACGACAAAATTAAAAACTCAAATATGCTGTCGTACACAAATTGATACATATTGGGAAAATTTAACCATTAACACCAGTAGCAATAATCTCTGTAATTTACCATTGCTCATCAGAATTATAATTTTCTCAGTAAGTAGCATGTATCAACAGGCATTCAAAATAAGGAAATTGAAAAAATGCCCACCTGCCGAAAATCAGCGAAATTAAACGACCCAATCATTTTCCCCATTACAGTTAATAGGTCCCATCGACTTTAACGACAGTGCAAGACAGGTATATATAGCCCAATATACTTTCATAGGCTAAAAAATACTTTACAATCCGCTTGTTGCCACCTTTTGATATTGGTATAAAGCTGGAGGACCACTGTGACCGTAATACGCTTCTTGCCTACCTTTTGACTATTGTTAAAGGCTGGACCACTGTGACCGTAAAACGCTCTTGCCTACTACTCTAAGTTAAAGCTGGGACCACTGTGACCGTAATACGCTCTTGCCTACCTTTTAATATTGTTAAAGCTGGGACCACTGGACCGTAATCGCTCAGGCCTACCTTTTATATGTAAAGCGAAGGACCACGTGACCGTAATTACCGCTCTTAGCCTAACTTTTGATATTTTAAAGCTGGGGACCACTTGACCGTAATACGCTCTATGCACCTTATATGATTGTTAAAGCGGACCACTGTACCGATAATACTCTTGGACCTACCTTTTTGATATTGTTAAACTTGGGACCACCTAGGACCGTTAATACTCTGGCCTACCTTTTGATATTGTTAAACTGGAACCACTCGGACCGAAACCTCGGACCTACCTTGATATTGTTAAACGGGGGGACCACTGTGACCGTGTCAATACGCTCCTAGGCCCTACCTTTTGATATTGTAAAAGCTGGGACCACTGTTACCGTTAAATTGTCACCAACAAATACTTCCATACATTAATGTATGATGATATATTCTTGTCTTAAAGCAACGCTGATAAAAATAAATAGAAGAGGATAACTCTCATTTAAAATAGTATGAAATAATTGGAACTTTCGATAACTGCCATCACAAAAGTTTAAACATGTTTTTGTTGTATGCTCCAGGTGGTATGAAAATATCAATAGTGTAATTCAGGCATTGAAAATCAGTAAAGATACTGGACAGACTTTTTAAGAAATTATAAAATGCATAGGACACAATATACTAATCCCCTCTTCTCACAGCTAAATACTCATTCTAACATCATACACATATTAAATAGTAAACAATTTGTATACTGTAAACTGGGTTTAATTTCGTAGGGGCTTAAAATTCGCACATAGTAAATAAACTGAATATAATCATACCCACAAATACAATTAAATAGCACTTCGTGATGTTTATTCGCGATCATTAATATAATCGCGAGAAATATAGCGAAAAATAAAACCCACGCGTATATTCTCACCTAACATTAAATTTGTTAAAAAATAAAATTTCATTTTTGGAAAAGAACGTAAAACATTTCACACTGGCATACTTTATAGAAGCGTACTACCACCGCTCAGCACGCGAGTTCCTTCCTGGAAAAGCTAGGCTGTTGCAGTTCCCACCACTAAACTCGATATTATTGTTATACATTGTATTTACATTCCCATTCATTGGAAACTTCCCACACCACAATTAAAATACTAAATCAATAGATGTACTTAATCATAGATTAGTTCGTCATGCTTCATACTTTTCCACATACTGCTAGCTTGGTTCCTATGCAAGCATATCGGCTATCAACTCAATTCAATTTGGATTTTTTATAACGCGCAACCCCGCGCCCCAGCGAGACGTACCGATAATACTACACACGACACAACCTGTCCAAATCGACCAAATGACCATGATTTTACAACCACTTGTGGAATTCCATAATTAACAACCACAGACCTGTTACCCCTATTTTGTCTCTCACGAATTGTATCAGATTTGTTCAGTGAGATGCATTTATCCGTAAGATCATTTTCTTACTGTTTTACATTATATTCAAGGGCAATATAGTAGAACATGTAGTCATAATACTGATATATATTAAAATTAACACATGCATCTTCTTGTCTTTCAAAGTTCTTTCAAAATTAATACGAACATAAAATAAATAACTATGAAGCTGTTTCTATAACAATTACTCTCTATCTTCGAATCAGAAACAATATATCCTTTTAAAGTTGACAGTATGTATCAACCTGTAATCCTTGTATACACCGACAGGTTCATATGGGTTTAAATTCACAGACTTTCACTCCGCCCGATCGTTATCTCTAAACTACACAAGAATGCATTCGGACATTGTTCCCAGAAAATCGTGAAACATCCTATCTCCTAACGAAGACCCCAAGAACTCCCATTGCTTGTGTAATATTTCGAGCTGTTTACAGCCATAATGATTCTCCTGCATGAGCACATGAGAAAATCTACCTGCAAATACTGCAATATGGAATACATTAATGCATTCCTTTTGAAGAAGCCAAAAAATTACCCGAAGATATCATTATCGCCTCTTTTCGCGGGGTTTCGGCCATTTTTTAAATTACCTATGTATCACTCGGAAATGTTTTACAACCCCTAGATCTACGATTATTCAAAGCTCAATACAACGCGAAAATAACACCAAACTATAAGCATTAAAAATGAACGGACCAGACTTCCGATCCGATTTTTCGGACATGGAAACTAAGAACTGTATTTGGTCTATAAAATCCGAATACAAAAATACGAGAGAAACGTTAAGAGGTAAAACAGTCTGCAAACCATATTTGTAATTTTTTCCAATTTAGCGAAAAAACCAAAGATGTGCTTTGTGAAACAATTAATCCCGTTAGTCCACATGCCAAGGTAGGAATGACTGCAAAGGATATGTAGTGAAATATGAAAGTCTATCTCTTACCATGTCAAAAGTATGGCCAAATGTTAGTTTTAATAAATGTAGGTCAAATTTAAAACTATTTCTGCCTACCAGATATAAGAAGCTTCAAAAGGAATACACACGTGTGATAATATAAACCCCCATCTCTTGCCATAAAAAAAAGTTTTTGGAAAATAGGTCAAGTCAAGACAAGGTTCGGGAGGTCAAAATTATAGTACCACCAGAAAGGTCCTTTATCATAAGAAATGTACAAGGAAATATCAAAACCCTAGTCCTTACAAATCAAAAGTTATAGTCAAGTTAAAAGTTTTAAAAGTTAGGTCAAACTTCAATTCAAGTCAGTCGTCAAAATTTTTGAACCAACAGAAAGATTTATCGGTTCTCCATTAAGGAAAACTTTAAAAAAAATATCAAACCTAGACTACCATATCAACTCATAAATATAGCCAAGGTTAATTTGTCGATCAGAAGATTAGACAGACAAAAACAATATAGCCCCCCTACTTCGATCACAGGGGGCATAAAAATAACAGTTCACACAGTCTGAAAAATAAGGAATCTAGATTCTCCACTCTTCCTCACGCAATCATTTCAATTCAAGTTGCACTTTTTAAAATTTCTATCCCCTAGCTTTGATAAAACATTGCCTGAAAAACTAACCTTAGGGGTTTAAGATGGATAATCTTGGTTAGGAAATTGTATTTGTTAAGAAAAAAACACCGCCTCTACGTATCATGACTACTCTGACTGCAATGGAAAAACAAAGAAAAGTTACTCACTTGAATTCATTATATCTATTATTAAATCCCCACCACTCACCAAGGTGTAACCCACACTTAACTATATTAAACGACCCTTACCTGACCAAATGAATTCGAGTATATATATAAATCCCCACCCTCATACCAAGGTGTTACCCATCATACGTAACTATATTAAACGACCCTAACCCAACTCAAATGGAATTCATAATATATATAAATCCCACAACCCTCACCTAAGGTGTACCCAATCTACTAACTATAAAACACACCCCTACCTGACCTCAAATGAAATTCAGTAATATTATAAATCCCCAACCTTCACACCAAGGGTTACCCATTCTATCTTAACTATAAAACGAACCCCTACCCAACTCAAGATGAATTCAGTAATTATTTATAAAATCCCCACCCTTCATACCATAGGGTGTTTACCCATCTATCTCTTAACTATATTAAACGACCCCTACCCAACTTAACCAATGACCAAGATTTTCAACACCATTTTGTGTGAGTGCATACAATTTTTACATCTATCCAACAATTACTTATTTCCTATTATGCAATTATTAACTTTGATACAAGGGAGAATTTCAATGTGACACAAAATAATGCATTTTTGATTGATCATTATTTAATTTTATGGTATGACTATTGACTAATGAAACCATACTTGGTATGAAATTAATTCCAAACACATGAACAGTTGTCTTTGCCACTGTATATATGGCATTAGTTACTTTCATTGTGGAAGATAACCATGAACTGGTATTGCGAGACCACCAGTCATAAGGCGACATTTTTTCCTTTGGATGATCTCTTAATAAATGGAATATCTGTACATTAATTGATTATGGAATGGAAGCTGTTCACGTAAACTGTTTACGGCTGATAAAATGTGTTTAGCCAGTGGTGCTGTCAGTCCCCAACCATGTCTGATATATCAAATACTAATTTTTCCAATACTGAAATTTTCAAAATATCACGCATACATGCATGTTTAATTTCCACAAAACACGGTAGATTCACTTACCGGTCCCATTATTGTGGCTTGCCAATGAAATACTGAAATAGAGGAAAATCAAAATTAAACAATGTTGATTTCATTAAACTGACCTCTACCTTAACCGTTTACTTTTTACGACAAAGTAACATCAATTTGTAAAGAATTTTTAATTTGAATAATTTCATGTGAACAATAGGTAAGTTCTTATATCTCACAGGATGAAGGAAAAAAAAAAAAAAAAAAGTCTGGAAAACAGGTGAAAATCAGTAATCTTTCTATAATAAAAAAAAAACCACAACTCCATCAAAAATCAACAAACCGAACAAAACTCACACTCGATATGTAAACTCATTAATATACACCTGCATACAAAAATTCATTATGATATCTCGAGGTGTTTAGAAAAAAGAGCCCGGAAAACGGTTGAAGCTGTATGCCCTGACCATAATGAAGACAGGCATTAATGATTAATCATCGTGTTACTTAACAATCCTGATGCTTGCTAGTTTTAAAATACCTAAAACAAAGGAGATTTGACTAATAACTAGTGTTAACGGAATCAACTATTAGTTACGAATGAATCGGCCATTAAACGATCGATTATAAAAATTCAATTATTTGAAACTATCTGGGACACAAGATTTTTATACCACATCAAGGATACTCGAGTACACCTTCGCCATTACAGGTACAAGAATTAATCGGCCTATCCAGGGATGAGGCGCTCTCCTGAGCGTACCAAATAACCAAATGGCAGTGCCTCTAATATGCACGATAAGCTTAGTTCTATGTGATTAGTCACATCTACTTCTGACAGCTGTCAGAGATATAGTTCATCTGAAAGTACGAGTAGTTCGGTCATTGTCACGTAGAAATAATCAGAGTTAAGTTCCCTTAAGAAAGCATAAAACTGAAACCAGTTACAGCTGAATTTATACTATTGTTCCGGAATGTTCAGCAGCACAATATCGATGTTCAGAATTTATAATCGATGTGCCAAGTATTGCTTTTGCACCACGACGATTTTGATAGTCGGCGACCATCGTAACAACACTACTAAATAATCGTGACACTGCCTACTTACAAATCACACCCCACTGGTCCTCTGAACACTGTGCTGGAGGGTCCCTACCCAGAATCATTTAAACTCCTGAAAATCAAAAACGCAGTCAAGTTACGATAAATTAATAACCATACTCTGCAATATTATGTACATAGGTATTTAAATTTATTCAAATGATGCACAATTCTGAAGATATTATTTTCCTTTCTGTAACACACCTATCTCACATCAAAGTGCTTTATCACTTTTGTCCTCAACATTTTCTCCATCATTACAATTACTCACATTGCAAAGTTTGATTTGTCATCCAATATTGTACACACGTCACTTTCCCTTTAGGGTTTATCATAAATTGCCATTCATTTCTAAATGCCATCTTCAGTCTGATTACAAGACCTAGATACCATCTCACTAAAGATAAAGTCACACACATCAAATTATATCTACAGTCTGAACAGGGTGTTTTTGTTTTTTTTTTCATATTAAAGCCAGATCTGACATTCAATTCAGATCGACTGACACATTTTGCAGTGTCAGACCATCTGACCTAAAACTATTTTTCCACCTTAACAAATAAATAAAGGATGTTCTACCTGCAGTGAGGGGGCCGACAAACAGATTGTTCTATGAAGTACAAGTCACGTGTGCAGTAAATATTAGGGAAGGTCACAATTACCAAAGATGTAGATTTTCTGCAGTTTACTAGGTCTTTTTCTATAGTTCACTGACTAGGTCTTATACTCCAACCTACTACTTGTAGGATACAATGGATTTTTTACGCAAAGCAATGAGGTTTACATATATACAAATAAATCATTAGCTTCTTTACTTTTCTGTCACTACTACATTTCCAAAAACTCGCAAATATTTTTAAATAACTTCAATCAAATCACTCTGATTCACTCACAATTGTAATCTATTTCGTCCAGCCCG
>CAJDSM010050781.1:119-17723 GCA_903981925.1 Ostrea lurida | reverse complement strand
TATTTGGTCACGTATGTGTTTGATATTATCATTATTTGATGTGCTTTTATTATCAAGTGATGTGATTTGTCATTAATGTGATGGTGCCTTTGTCATTATGTGATGTGCAATTAATAATTATCGTGATGTGCTTTTATATTGTGTATGTGCATTATATCATTATGTGATGCCTTCTATCTATTTTGTGATGTAATTTAATCATTATGTTTTGATGTGGCATTTGTCATCTAATGTAATGTGCTTCTATCATTACTTTGGTGGTGCATTTTTACATCAACTTAAGGAATGTGCTTTTTAATCATTGTGTGATGTGCTATTTATCATATGCTGATGTACATTTGTCATTGATGTAATCGGTGATTTTATCAATTTTGTGATGTGCTTTTTATCATTATGTGATTGTGTTTTTTGTCATTAATGTGCTGTCCTTTGTCATTATGTGATGTGCTGTTTATCATTATGTGATGTGCTTGTCATTATATGATGTGCTATTAAATTATGTGATGTGCTTTTATCATTGTGTGATATGCATTATATCATTATTGTGATGTGCTTTTTTCATTGTGTGATGTAACATGTTATCATTATGTAATATGCTTTTGTCTTATGTAATGTGCTTCTCACTCATTACTTGGTGGTGCATTTTACACCATTAACGGTGATGTGCTTTATCATTATGTGATGTGCATCTTATCATTATGTGAGTGTGCATTTGTCATTATGTGATGTGGCAGTTTATCATTTGTGATGTGCATTTGCCATTAATGTGGATGCTGCTTCTATCATTACTTGGTGTGCATTTTTACAATATTACGTATGTACTTTTATCATGATGTGATGTTTTCATTTGTAGATGTAATGTCTTCTTCATACTTGGTGTGCATTTTTACATCATGTACGGTGATGTGAACTTTGTTATCATGATGTGATGTTCATTGTCAAGATGTAATTGTGCATGTTGTCATTATGGTAATGTGCAATGTCAGTTATCCTTATTGTGCCTTTATTATTACATGTTATGTATTGTGCTTTTATCATTATGTGATGTCATTTTTTGCATCATTATGTGAATATGCTTTCATTATTATGTGATGTGCATTGTCTATTTATGATTCGTGCCATACTTCGTTATGATGATGATCAAAGTCACGTGACGTAATACATTGTAAGTGCATTCAATGATCAGGTCAATAATGGCGGACGGTGTTTGGACTAAACGTGAAAATTATGGAGAGGGACTTTTTGTGACTTTTGACATCTGAACCATTTATTTCTATTGAAAGAATGTTCGCGATTCAAACTCCTCCCTGGGGTGCATATAGAATCTACTTTAGACTTTGGGAAATTTCAAGTCTCGGGGGGGGGGGGAGGGGGCACTTCCTATAAAACTGAATTAGATAGGACGTGCCCCGCTGGAATAGGTAGCTTTTATCCACGTTCAAATATATGACAAGGTATAGAAATTAGCAATGAAAATATAAGTGCTCATTATGTTCGCTCATTAATTAATATATTATATGATTATCTTGTAGATTTGATCCAGCTGCAGCTGATGAAAACTCTGAATAAAATCTTACACGAAGTAAACCAATATGTTAAATCCGGTTTTAATTAGAATATATGGCAGACCCCCAGTTGTTGGCATTGATAGAAAGGAAACTTTATGACTCTGTTGTCCATCCCTAAATTGTTTATCACTACATTCCCATTGAGATGTCCATACTAGGGACAAGTCACCATTTGAACAGAACTTATATGAAAGGTATACAATCTCAAATCTAAATATATGGAAAAGGGTAGGGGGGTCCCTGCGAATGTCAGCGGCAGCGTCCTACCCATAAAAATTACGAAGCCCACCCCCATCCCTCGGGTTTTCGAGTTTTATTGCACTCTAGGCCTAGCAAAATAGTTCGTACAATTGAAATGGATTTGTGTACTTAGTGCATAGAACGAGGAGCTCATTTGAAAAAATTGGAACATGATCACGCTGATCTTCTGATCTGATCCAATATTTTTTTCAGCCAGTCTTATGTAACAGTTCTGCGCTAATAGTGTTAACTTCGTGGTTTTTTTTTTTTTTTATATAAGCATATCCATATTCCATAACTACGACAGACAATATGAATGTTTGCACGTTAGTCTTTGTTAAGGGTGTAATTATTTTTTACTTCAATCAGTGATTTAGGGCAAAAAGTAAATAATCAAAAATTACTGACATGATATTTTATTAACATTACAATACGTACGGAAGTTGCACGACATTTGATGAATTTCTTTTTATGTTGCTCATATACCTAGGTCACGCCGTAGTGGTCCCGGGTTAGAGAAAGATCCCCCAGTTATCTCTCCTTGGCGTGTCGTAAGAAAGGCTGACTAAAATGGGGCACGGGTACCAATTCGATGAGAACCAGGAAAATCGAGTTCTTCTCCGTGTCACGCAGCGTGTGACACGAAAATAGATCCTCCCTGCTCAAAGGCCCTGAGTACCGAGCATAGGAAGGCCTAAATTTTGCAGCCCTTTACCGGCAATGGTGACGTCTCCAATATGTAGTGATATACTATTTGCTCGAGCGGGACGTTAACAGTACAATCAATTCAATCAATATCATTACTAGTCTAAATGTAAGACTGAATGACTCACAACAGAGCAATCAGGCATATGGCAAAGAGAAAGAGCGGGGGAGCCTTTATAATCTAACAATGAAACAAAAATAAATGGAAACCAATTAAAACCATAAAAGGTATTTCCATATTCCAAAAATAGCAACTGAATGGGGATTGATCTCATATTTTGTTACAGGGGGTGTCCAAGAATGGGAAAGAATACTTTGTACCTAAGAAATAAAAACCCGATAAGTAATCAACTCAAATATGATTACTCAGTAAATAACTTCATAGGGTTAAACATTACAATCCGCCTTTCTTTTGAATACTCAACGTTATTTACATGCATAATCAATATACATTTGTAAGAGCTGTACCGTGAATTTCCATATGGGAGGGGGTTTGCCATAATCTCGTTCAGTAAATTTCACATTCGTTTATTCACCAATTAGGGCTCCAAAGGGCAACAAAGGGTTGTTAAATACAATGATATAAACAATGTCACAATATATATATATACATTCCAAGCAGGGAACTGAGTTGCATCATTGAAAGGAAACGGACTAAAACATTGCACATTACATACATCAATATCAGACCAAGTGCAATGGTTCTGAGAGCGCGTAGTCAGGGACTCCAGCTGTGTCCAGGGGCTGACCCTGGTAGGGGGTCCAGGGGGCTATAGTCCCCGAAAGCTGCATGCGTGGTTATTAGATGCAACTCGACTCCCCCGATTCACAGTCTTGCAGTGTCTTCATATTCCACACAAAGAATGGGGATGCAGGGGTGACGATCCGGATTATTTTAAAGAGTGTTCAAAATGCACCGAATGCCCGTGCCTTCATAGGCAAGGGGTTATGGCCCAAGCAGGCGTGGTTCAGGGCAGATTCCCAATGGGGCAAGCCTTGGCTTAAACAAATGTATTGCTTTAGTTTTTTGAGGACTGGTCCAGGCGCGGATCCAGAAATTTTTTCCAGGGGAGGTCCACCTTAAGTATAACTGTGGAAGTACACAAATAATGAAAAAAATACGTAATTTCTTTTTTTCATGTTCCAGTAATATCTGGCTGATATTAATGCCTTTGCAATTCCAGGGGGGGGTCTCCACCCCCACCCCCCATCTAGATCCGCGACATGCTGGTAGCAGGGCTGATACGTAACCATATCAGCAATAATTTCCAGATAAGGGTTGCACAAGAATAAGGCGTTTGGGATCTAGCCCAATGGATCCAAGACTGCTCCTGGTAGGGGCTTCCATGCATGAGAAAGTTTTAGGTATTTTAATTCTAAAATAGGGGGGGGGGCAACCCATCTCCCCCTAGTTACGGCCTTGGTCGGCTTCATTTCAGATGTTTTGTTTAAACTGTACATTTTGATGAGGTGAATTAATAAATGACAACAAAATTTAAGACTTTTAGAAATTTATAGACATTCTCCCAATACAAAAGCAACAATAAATCGCGTCATTTATTTCAAAAGAGAGTACATGTAAGACAATGAAAACCTTTAAGGGAGGGGTGGGGGGGGCGTCGGGTGCGCACCCTAAATCCACAATTGCCGAACAGGTAGCGCCGGTTTGATGTTCTATCAGACACAGAAGGAGACGTAGATAATTCAAACCTACAACCTGCAGGTGTAGTGACAATCATAATCTAACAAAGTCAAGGAATAGTATTGCGCGTAAAAATCGGCTATACCACTTGAAACAATCCATCTTTTCCACATTCAATTATTAGTAGATTTACAGAGTTCACAACAAGTTACTTGGTGCAATGATCTATTTTGCCCTCCTCAGATATGATAAAGCGTACAAATTCACACAATGATAAAAGCACATCACATAATGACAAAAGCACATCACATAATGATAATAGCACAATCGATATTAACTGACATAAGGACATCCCATAATGACAAAGAGCACATCACATAATGAGTTAAAAGCACATACATACATGTAATGATAAATCACAATCACTATGATAAAATCAAATCAACAATAATGACAAAGCAATCACACAATGACAGGTGTAACAATCACAATAATGACAAAAGGCAAACATCAACATAATGATAAAAGCGCATCACTAAATAACAAAACGAACATAAGAAGCGCAAGTTAAGGGCGTTCCATATTGGTGGAATAATTTACAGTGGTATTTAATGCATCTCCACCTTGTTTGAATTGAAAAGTAAATATGAATGATAGATTTTTACCATGCTGTCAGATTACTTATATTCCCATAAAACATTATTCGAAGTTTATTGAGTAATTTTAACACCTGCCTATAGTACATTTATATGTAAAAGATCAGCTCTTTATTCTAAATTCATCTATCCAAAATGTTTTAACTGGCACATATGTTTACATGTTATCTAGAATCCTAGACAGTGTTTTATTTTACAAGCCTCTATAGCATGCGGTCTTCTGCACAGGTATGATTGCACACAAAAGAATTGAAGCGTAAGCCAAAAACTCGCCCCCCTTCCTACACAATGCAACCCAGATACATAGTACATGTACAAGATAAATAATCATATTAAACATGAAAATAAATACTACCAGTGCAAGCAATTTGTTTTTCAACCACTTTTTGATTTGTTAAAATTACTTATGACAGTTTTACTAAAACTGACATTGAAATGACATGCGATCAATAAATAATGTTGTGTTCTATTGAATATTCATTAAAACAAAACCAAATAAAAAAGTCTTACTTTGTAGCAAATTTTTAATTACTCATAATACCAAAGATCCCCTGTGATAATTGTTTCGTATACCTTGAACAATGCTTTATACAAATTAATTGCCTGTTACACCAATGATCTATGTTTTATATTTGGAAAATTCCATGGCGATGGTGCCTTAATATTTTCTTAATTGGGTAAGTACTTTGTGATATAGAGAGATAGCCCAGTTTAGTCATTTTAGTAAACCTTGACAATTCATGAGTGCAACTTGCTACAACACAAATCGGTAAATCATACTCCATACTTATGTGTTACACGTATATTTATAAACCTCCTTCTTCTGCTTACCTTATTTTTTTTTTTAAAATTCGTTTCACATATAGAAATTCTAAAAATGTACATGACTGGTCCAGGAAAATAAGACAGATTGTCAAAACAAGTTATATCTAAATCATATCCCGTATCTTACCCGGTCGGAGTGAGGTTGATGCGTGGATAGAGGTCTGTGAATAATCGCGGGGCCTGGATCGATAGGTGTGATTGGAATTTTCTCGGTAGAACGGAGGTGTAAACCCATGTAGATTTTGAATCACATAATGACAAATATACATCACATAATGACAAAAGCACATCATGTAATGATAAAAGCGCATCACTAAATAACAAAAGAACATAAGAAGGCAGTTAAGGCGTTCCATACACCAACATTTGTTCTCGCCATGATAATGCATTGAATGTGAACGGCTATTTGCCTGGGCTTTCATCTTAAGGTAGCCCACTACACTAAAGCTTGTACTCTTTATAACACAACGTCACAAGATGGCGATTTAAATAGTTTGTGAAATAACTTGTTTTCATCGAATTGATCGTATAACTGCATAGCTCAGTAGGTAAAGCAGTCGGATTGGTAATCCGCACGGTCCCGAGTTCGAATCCGCCAGGAACTTTTGTCATTAATACTGCGAGAAATTTTTGAAAATCATGTTTTTATAATCGAAATTTCAATATTTCCCACCATTTTCACGTGTATAGTATTATATATCATCATATCTTTCATATTAAATCATATCGTGCTGTTGTGAGAACTTTTCCCAGATGTAGTGGCCACCATTAATATTCATAAAGAAATCCTATGTGGATCCGAGTTAGAATAACCTAGTGCTCAGTTCGCCTTGCTTGTCGTAAGAGGCGACTAAAAGGGGCAGTCTTTCGAATGAAACTGCAAACACAGAGGTCCACTTTCTCGGCAGGTGTAATGCAATAAAGACCCCCTGCTCAAAGGCCATGATCGCCGAACATAGGCCTCAATTGTCTCGTCCCTAATTGGAAATGATTTCGTTTGCATATGAGTGAAAAATTATCGAGCAGGACTCCAATACTCAATCATGAAAAACATTATAAAAGTCTGCAGGTGTACATGTATAATTGTTGAAAATATTCTAAGTATTGGTGATCGTCTACTTATCATCATAATTCATTCAACAAAACGAATGACACCATTGTATCCCTACAGTAAACACTTAGTCACTTCATTTTAGAGATCACAATGTACTTAATTCGCGTCAATCAAATGTAATTTTAAGCAGTGCATGATATTAATTTTCTGTTCTTATTTCGGACTATCGGAAGTGCGTAGCTAAGTTAAAGCCTCACCAGAAAAAAAAAGATCCATGTGCCTATATGCACTTCCCACTGTAGATCTATGATGTCACAATGAACACTTTTTTTCACAATGAAAAACTATTTTATTGCGAACAAGATGTTGCACATGTTGCCATATCATAGGGAAAGTATCATAATGACCTACTTCGATTGGGTCACTCGAGTTAACACGGGGATGGATCGAACGTACCGAGTAACTCTTAAACGTCACGAAATTAACCTTTCAACCTTACCCGAGTATACTTAGGTCCAACCCACTTGTAATTGGGTATTTACGTCACAGCAATGGTGGAGAAAGCAAGGCGCGGTAAGTGTGATACTATTTTATTTGTTTTACACTTTTTTATGAAACTTAATCATAGGAACAAAGGTTTTATGTTGGAAGTAAAATTGAATAACTACCATAGATCTCTTCCTTTTCAAAATGTTTTGTTCATTTCATAGATGATTCAGAAAATCACAGTTGCTCGCCAACTTTAAACTTTGCATGTAATATTAAATATGTCTTTGCTGATAAAGCTTTAATAGTCAAATAAACTATGAGTCTTTGACCATGTCTAAATTTCTCTCTCTCAGGTTTGAAGTAGATATTCAGATTGGGAAAGAAAAGTACAGAGCCATTGTCACTCCAGGAATTGTGGATATGTTCAGTTCCCCAGGTAGGTTAACTGTATAATTTAGCTTAACAAATCATTGACTGAACTTCTTTGCAAAATATATGCACTTATGAATATTTGTTGTACTTTCATGATTCGGATTTACAACATTTCGATTTGAGCTTCACTGAAGAGACATAATTTGTCGAAATGCGCATCTGGTGCATCAAAATTGGTACCGTATATGATTTACATTGTTACCATCTACCAACAGTATTACACGTATATACCAAGTAGTTGGGGGTGAATACCGTGCGACTTTCTATAATAATCCCTTCACAACAGTAATGCCAATATACCCCTGAAGGCAAAAGTCAAACATAAACTGAAACCAATTGAATCGAACCATGCAGGTTACATACCCTTTAACATGCAGATATGTTTGTTGTCTTATATGTAGATCATTATTAATTAAATTATTGCCGTAGTTCGAAGTAGATTAGGGTCATGAGGGCCACCAGGAAAACTACAAAATTTCATTACAATTCTTTCTATATTAATAGTCGCCACCATTTTATGGCTGAAATATTGTTGATACGGCGTCAACAAGAAACAACCAATGAAGAACACAAATGTCATTTATTGTATGTCTGTGTTGATAACATTTGTATCATGATATTTTTTTATATCAAACACCATTTCAGCTCTTGACCCATTGTAGCCCTTTGACCAGAGCGGGCACACTTGAGCACCCCTAGCATCAAATGTAGTAAATGGTCATGAGTGCTCACAGGTGTCCACTCTGCTGAGCAGGCTTTTTATGCCCTTTTTCTAATATATGGGAGTCTCGGGCCAAATGAATATAAAGTGTATGAGAATTAGATCAATAGAGAATATTCAATGTTTTGTTGTTGGATAGAGAATTTATTTCAGGTATTTCTTTTTATATTTTTACGAGTGCGAAGCACGAGTGAAAATATTAAAAATCGACCCTGTCTCACGGATTAAATTATGTATCTAACAACAAAAACATTAAATTGTGTTTTTATTACATTTTCTTCTTTCTTTAGCTGTCAGAGCTCTGTACATAGATTCTTGATACTATTGCATTTTATAGAAATTGCTACGCAGGGATTAGCATGCTATGCGTATGAGGACTTTTTAAAGCGAAGCCAACTACTAACAAAAAACTTGATGTTGATATTGCAGGACTATAACGTTTCTCGTTTAAAATCATCATTTCGCAAATTCTAGGGTCGCTATAATGACCTTGTTTGCGATTACAAATTATCACTAAGTCATAAGTTGACTGATTTGTTTCTTACCCCTTGTTAGACTATCATTTTCGTACTAGATTTGACGACGGGTAACCCTGTATACTTTGTTTCGACTATGCGCACACGGCGGATGTAACCGGTCAGCAGAGAATGATTACTCCTCTATGGCACTTGATCCTGCCTTCGCTTTGGTAAGAAGTCCGTGTTGCCCTACACTCGATTTTGTATATATTTTTTTAACTATGATTACGTTTAACACATTGTTTACTTTGCCTATCTATATAGAAATATATCGATAATGCGAGATATCACCAGTTTGATTATACATGTGATTTATTGATCAGTTCTGAAAATGGATCGATATATGTTGTACCCGGGTGTTTTACGTACATTATGTTGGCAGAAGATCGACTTTCGAGTCGTTACGAAAGCAAAAGTTTAAATCTAGGCCACATCACATAAAAGGTGTCATGTACCAAGATAACATGCATATGGTGTGTATATCTCTCAACTTATTCGATACTCAAGAGCTTGTTATGCGTATAATCAGTTTTTGAATCGAGGCAAGATACTTACAGACAAGTTGTTGTTGCAGGGGTTTCAACAGTCACGTTTAAAGACAGCATTTCGTAAATTCTATGGTCGTTATAAGAATTCAGTTTACCAATATGACCTACGATTGTCAAATGCTGTCTGATGCGTTTCATAACCATCATGACACCGTGTCGTTGAGGTGGGAAGAACATCTGCGAACAAGACGTACGGTTGTTCTTGCGTAACCTGATCAAGACTAATGGGGTCACGCGGGTGTGAACTGAATCAACAAGGGGGTGCTTTGCTCCTCCTACGGCACCTGAATTATCAACCTCTGGTGATGTCCGGGATCCGTGTTTGCCCAACTATTGGTTTTTGTATTCATTTGGGACTTTGCGAGATTGGTCACTTTTCGTTATCTTTTGACTTTAACATTATACAGATGAATGGTTATCTCCAATCCTAAGATGAAAAGAAAAGTCCCAAGAAGCCGCCTCCGAAAAGAGTTAAATCAAAAGGATCCAATCACTTCTGAATGGAGGTATGTGTCTTATCAGTAGGTTTACGGTACACGGCGGTTTTTGAGTTGACCGTTGTGAACCTACTGATTGTATGTCAAGAAGTGAGTTTCCTTGTCTGAATATTCCATGGTGAAGCTAATAGAAGGGTTTTGCTACAGATTTATCCTTAGAATATAAAAATGGCGAAGTAACAAAGTATGAAACGTAAGATCATAGTCCCAAAACACATACAACAATCGAGTGTAGGGCGGAGACACGACCTTGATGAAAGCGAAGGCAGGATCAGGTGCCAATGGAGGAGTACCATCCTCTGCTGACGGTCACACCCGCGTGCAGCCTGTAATCGAAACAAAGTAAACGGGGTTACCCGTCGTCAATCTAGTATGAAAATGAACAGTCTAACAAATGTATGAAAACAAAATCACACGTCACATATGACTAGTGATATTTGTTAATCGAACCAAAGTTCATTATAGCGGACCGTAAAATTTTGCGAAAGTGATGACTTTAAACGAGATTCGTTATAAACCCTGCAACATCAACTTTTTGGTTAGTCGTTGGCCTCGCTTTAAAAAATCATCATACGCATGACAATGCCCCTTGCGTATCGGAAATCAATCTGAGAGATACACACCATACAGCAGTGGATAGTGGTACATTACTAACACCAAAAAAGGAAAGTTGAACAATTGCAAGTCAAAGTCATCACGTTTATCATAAAATGTTATTGTCAAGTCTGCCTTAGAGTCAATATAAGTAAAAATATCCCAATATGAAGCAACAACTTGTCAGATTCTGTGGTGCCTTTCGTATTTCAAGTTCGTCAGGATATATCACAAATGACATAATTGTGAAAATTATGAATTCATCTGACCTAATGTGTCTCCATATCATGAAGATAGTCGTCACGAATGAAACAGGAGTAGGTACAATGTTTCTTCTCCGAGGATTCTAAGGAAACTTATCATCCATGGTCTGACATGAACAAATTTGCATTCGGGGGGGGGGGGGGGGGACTTACGAGGTACCCATTCACGAGACTAAGTTTGAAAGATCATGTATGTTCTGAGCTCACTATCAAATGTAAGTAATTCGGTGAGTTTCAGGATTTGAATTCTGTTTTAGTTTAACTATTCGTATCAGGGGTCTAGGGGTTGCATGTTTGTTCTGAAACTTTAGAAAATATATCGATAGCTGCTAGTCCATCTTTGTGCGGGATTAATGGAGTAGAGAGAAAGCCCAACATCCAAGTTGACCAGAAGTGTACTTTCCAGGGAGATCCTTGATTTCCGTATCTTGTGAGGAAAATGTGTGGTGTCTGAGTGAAACTTGGAGTCTTTCGAACTACAGGTTTAAGAATTTTCTCATTATGATGTCTGAGATGTTTTCATGAGGTGCTATTCCTGAAATGAATAGATCGCCGGGATTACCTACTTAAATGGATCTTTTGTAGCGTAAGAAAGTTTCAGACTTGGGGTTCACTGATACCTGCTCCTTGTAAAGATGGTCCGCGGTCCTACCTGTGGAAGTTCTCTAGTAGATAGGTAACATTGCTTATCATGAGTCAACTAGTTGGCAGCAAATGAGTATGATATTGTACTACACATGTCTCAACCTCCCGCAGTATTAGGACTTACTCCAGCCGACACAAAGACTCGCGTACTATGCAATCCTACCGCGGAATTGTAATTTCTTTTGCATAAACAGATAAGTGACAGAACTGTATGACGCAAGACACTCGCTCTTAGAAGCGCTGATATCGAAGAAGTTACAACACACTAGAGCATGAAAAATTACTATCCCTTGCGCGCACAAAGTCTATTCTTTGCACAATTTGAATGACTCTTCAGCGAATCCTATCATGTAGCGGCTATTCCCCTCAAGAATTACCTAAAGTATGCAAAGCGCTCGAGAGCAATGGTTACGATTGATAGTATCCCCTTCCAGTGCTTGTCAGAAGTTTTCCATCCTGGTTACATGTCAGACTCTGATGTACAAGTCCTAAATTCCATTGCGAGCGCGATTACATTCAAGTACCGTTAACTTAACAATGTAGTTGTCATTTCATCCGCGACGAAGGGATATCTATCCATGATGATGGGACACTATATTTGGTTTCTGAGAAAGAATCTCTAGAGACTGTGTTAGCACCAAAGATATAAGTCACTGTCAGCCTCCTTTGGAAACACCTCAGCAACCAAAATCTTCAGCTGTATATAATATGTCACTCCTAGACCACATGGGTAAACCGGTTCTCATGAGGTCTCTGAAAAACTTGCGACAGGTTGTTCTATTTGCTGTAAACTCTTATCCTCGCCACAAGAGCAACAATATCCACTTCGCTAGGAAGCGTTCCATCGACATACCCTGGAAACCTACATATCAAAAGTGCCGATAGAATATATTACAGCCAAGCCCTATTATGACAAATGATGCGACGCTCAGAGCAAGATCAAGCTTGTGATCGCCCAGTCTCGAACCTACTCGTTGATGTTGAAGTAGACGCGATAACTCTCGGGGAGCTCTGGCTAGAAAAGTTCGAGTCCAATATAAAGCCATCTCTTGGATATCAACCATCCCGGCTTAATCAACAACCCAGTTGGATAAGTGCGTACGACCAACGAGAAACTATTATCGGAAGCATGTGAGCACGGCGACTGCCACGAGACAAGGAAAATGTTGACAGGATATGCCATTGTGTATTAACTGCATATCACACTTAAATTCCTATGGATTAGGTCCCTATTTATCAAATATCGCATTTACTTTCGGGGTACTAGGGAGATAGACATCATATAACTAATATATTGCAACGTAGGAAACGAACTCACACGCGAATAGGAGCCATGATTCCATTAACAACCATCAACGCACACCATTATTTGCTTGATCTACTGTAGAGAGAGACTTATCACAGCCCCACTCAGAACACTTCCAAAAGTATGCAATGCTGTAAAACCCTGTTAGGTACTGATACTTTGAGTTACTTTAACAACTGGCCTAAGAGGGAAGCGACAGACACCTGTATCCTTGTAAAAAAAAACCTCGCTGAGCCGAGAATGGTATAGTGCTCGTCATTGATACATACCTGCAGCGATGAACTAAAAATATCTTCGAACTATCACAATTCGAGGAAAGTATGAATTTCTTCAAACTTACAAAAGGTACTATTGACGTAACACAATGATAGAAACAAATTCGTGTATAAAGAATGAATTTAATTTCAAAGCGCTTCCAGATGTAATCTGTACCGGCATCAAATATGCTTTCGGAGAAAACGTTGTCGCATCAATAATCATAGAGAAGTAGAAAAATCTCCGGTCATCAATGGCCCCCTGTTCGCGCCAGCTGCTACACATCGGCGAACACGAGCTAAAAAGTTGCTTCTGGACCTCGCTTCGGAGTCGCTAGGCTTGGACGAGACTACAAAACACAAAAGCGGCCATTGTTGTGACTAATTCACATGCGTGGTATTCACATACTTACATCTGGATCATATTCTCACCCTGACATTTCAGACAAAGAAAGGAAGTCACAGAGAAGATGCGGAAAATTCGAATTGCTCCACTTATGAGCACATCGCAAAAACAATTGTACTAGGATAAATACCATGCATACACTTGTGCAGGATTTTCTTGACGACTCTTAACTATTAAGAACATTATCTAATGTACAAAAGTATACTGAGTCTCTTCACAGGAAACTTGAGCTATAACTCTATATTATTGCACCAATATATATCTTAACTGTATAGTCTCTCCGTCAGGTGTCGTAGAGACCTATTATTATAAATCCCTACTGTAATTTGCAGAAGGCTTGATCATATTGAGAGAACCATTCCGCCCACACTTTGAACCGTCTCACGGGCGGATAGTGTCTAAAATTTGTTTGGGAGCAGTGTGTACGAGAGTAGAGGCGTAGACATCTGCATACAGCATCCTGACATGGCGCAGGCGACCGGGTACACGACCGCTTAAGTATAGGAGTCTTCTGAATAGTTTGATATAACACATCATAGAGATCGCAAAAATATGCCATTATGCATTATATCCAGTGAATTATTTTGAACAGACAAATAAATGTGTGTAGAAATGATATCATGTGATGTAATTCCGAATTATCGATCCTCTAAGCCACTCTTGAAATGTTATCCTCCGCATTCCTCCCTACCGAGGTCTAAGACCAGTATAGAAACTGTGGTAATACTGAAGAATAAATTAGATTGATATCAAGATTTACATTATTAATGACGAGTGTTATTCAATTTTCAAAAACACTATGAGGATTATTTTTACATTCAATAGTCCTACAACTCAGATTCACAATGATAGATTATAGATTCCCTTTGTAAATGGTCCCTAGTCAAAAATTTTTTTGTATACACTCGCAAGTGTCTACATTCAATTCATTTCACTTTATCTAGTAACGAATAACAGCCCTTAACATCTATGTCACCTGTTATGGTAAAACCATGTACCTTGAGATCTAAATGGTTATTTATTATGCTTACATTATGGTAAGTTCCCGGGAACAATAATAAGCCCTTTCTTAAAACGTTTCCATATTTACTAAAGCCACGACTTTTTTTTCAAATTGAAGTTCATATCTAACCACAAATTAAACAGTGGTCTAGTGTTCTCGCATCTCTTATATTTTCTAACGACGCAGGCATCTTAATCTCTTGAACGTATCAAGACTCGAAGCCATTGTTCTACTACACGCTGATAGAATATTGTCGTAGCAGGTTCTTGGTTCAAATCTTCCTCTGTTGTTGAGAGCTATACAGAGGAGCTCATTACTAACGTTTCATAATTTTTTGTGAGAGAAATGAAGACCCCAGTGCCCCTCAGGTACAAAATTCCTGGGGAAATAGATATAAAAGCACGAAATGCATTTCAAAATATCAATGCAGAGGATAGGTTGGTCAGCTGTAAAAATATTTTAAAGTTCTCAAAAAACCGTGGTCCATTTCCTACAAAAGCAACTCTTTACGGAACACTGTGGGATAACTAGCATACCCTTCAAGAGTAAGTCACGTAAACATATGAAAACAATTGGTCACGGTATATGCGAAAAGTACACTATGCGTAGCCTTGTAGGTATTAGTTGGGCATGTGAGTCTTACTCCCTGACATGAGTGTTTCTAAAGTAATCCAAATGACGTTCATCAAATCGACCTTTGACTGACCATCGGGTGGTACGTAGAGAATATATCGAGTAGGTCTAAAGCAACCTCCATAGTTGGAGATCAAATTAAACAGAGTATGTAATAAAAACAAATATATGATAGTCTGATAAGCCGATGGTCCGGTATAACAATCCCACTTTTCATACCGCTATAGTGTAACCAAGAGCTCGTGGTGCAAGGGGGTCAAATCGGAGGCAGCTAGACGAATATATATATCAATCAGCGAAGACTATTCTGGATATATCATTTGTACGAGTTTATGAGAAGAATTTCACAAGAAGTTTGAGTATCTCAAATCAAAAGTCATAGAAGCAAAACTATGTAGTTGAGAAAATTGTGTAATTATCTAGAAATATTCATTGTCAGTTTTAACTTGACCATTGAGGTACTCCCTTATATCCACATGTGAGGGACTATCAAGAGTAATCATGGATCTGACTATGAAAAGTATCAGTATGTGGGATGATGTTACTCAAGCACAGGAGATAAAAACTCTTTAAATGTAGAAATTTCAAGAAAATTCTTTCCCTCTCTTCTCTCTCCAAGAACCACTTGGACTCAGGAAAAAAGCCTGTCATCACATTTCTATGCTGAGAATTCTCTTCTCTCCACTCGTCTCTCTTATGAGATCTGGGAGATTTCACATTCTTCATTTTTACATCAAAGTCATGATAACCCCTCTCTCCTCAGGGTGCTCACCAATCTGCTCGTCTCTGCCACATCAAAAATACGAGAGGATGCACTCATATAATCTTAATGATCATTTACAACTAAATTGTAACCAAGTTGTGGCATTGATTAAATTAAATTGTATGGAGAAATAAACTAACGAAATTCTTGTTGCAAGAAATATACAACTATAAATCTATCAGAGTGTACATATAGAATGGAGTAATAATACTGCTAACTATTATTTATAAAAAGTATCAGTTGCGTATTTCTTCGAGAATACACCGAAATCTCTGTGGAACAGTAGCACAATAATAGGGCTGTCTATTGAAAATATGTAGATAAAAGATATATGCGTAATTGACTTAATCATCTCTTGGTCCATATTAGAGAAGAGATATTTCATCGTCGAAGAATAATGTGCTTTCAAACACTCACCGACACACCAATAACCTGAGCGAGGGACAAAAACGCGACTTAGGTGTAGTAAAGGTGACTCTCGTGAGCTCATTGAGCAAAGATACGCTGTTGCCTATTGAATATATGATGTCAATAAAGCAAGAGTGTCTGATTAATATAAAATTATAAACACTAAATATCCGCCCATTTTAATTATCATAAATGATAAGATATTAATTATATAGAAAATATAACCTGTGGACTGGGTCTCAAAATATCATGATTCACTGTATCCATCGAGGGTTTTAATATGTTTTAAACAAATCCTGCCCGTTTGGAGAAGGTCACATACATTCTGTGCGGCTCAAATTTTCATCGAGAGCGCCTATATACATGTGAAGGCACTTGTCACTGACGAGATTTCACTACAATCGATACACCTAGTTCATGATGTTTGAACCTTGATTATGTTTGTCATATCACACTTAATAGTTTGATCTACTACACGTCGATACACATTTTCTAGTAAACTAGAGTTGAACGACGGTGTATACCACCGTATGTAGACTTTAGTATATTGTTATCTTACAGGCTTCACGAGCGGGTGTGGACTGTGTATCCACACAGGAAAAGGATGACTTCATATAACTCCTTTGCACCTAAATTTGGCACAAAGGTGGAATTCCTTGGCTGTCGGCAGTCTTATCGTCCGAAGTCCTGTGCTGTTGCACCCTACAAGACATTTACGAATTTTGTTCCATTGTTATCCATTTTGGACTCATTGATTACGTTTCATATCTGGTAGTTTATCGAGTCCTTCTGCCCATATATAGTCATTAAGTGAGTATGAGAAAAATCTGCCACATTATTCTTTGTACGTTGAGAAAGCTTAGCGTTGTCGTACCTAATAGGTATCGTTAAATTTATCAACATAGCTCTTAATACTAGTTAAAACGAGTTAATCTCTCATAATAAGCAGTTTTAAGATATATAGCAGCCTCAATAATTGGGTTAACTAGTCTTTGATTGGTATTATCTCAATTTACATGCCAAGAAATTTGTACGGAGAAGAATTTCAAGTCACAAAGTTTAGGAGGCTAAAATTTGGATACCATGGAAAAGGTCCTTGTAAATAGTAAAACATACTTGTGGAAAATCTAAAAGCCCCCAAAAGTGACGGCTAGCTTATTCTGCTTATTCAGTATATATTAAGGGTATGTGTTATGTAGCACTATATGGTGACGAAGTGGTTTCTTTTGAAAAGTTTCTTACCGATGCGAGAAATCCTTTTATAATAGGTGAGAACAAGCACTATTTTGTAGTGTGTCCATGTGTATGCAGATACACAATGTTTAAATGCTTTACCTACTTCCATAAATTGAATTGATAAAAGGAATTTACCTTTTCTATAGTGGCGGGGAGCCAACCAAACGGTAAGTTGTGATTGTAATTAAAAACTGACGA
>CAJDSM010050769.1:7197-22193 GCA_903981925.1 Ostrea lurida | reverse complement strand
CACACATGCTTACCTTTTCACCCAAACATTGTTGGTTAATTTTGTTTATTTTTTGCCATCTTATAAACCTTAAAATATTTTGCAGTATGTACAACTCTGGAAATAAAATCCACCTCTTCATATGATGCAGTCGACGTGAACAGTTGCATTGTGATGTCATATTCGCTGCAATCTTTCAAAACAAGCAATTATAAGCAAAACATACGAAGGTATAAGAAAGCTTATTTTAAAAACATCTATGGTACTATCCAAACGACAAATTTATTTTATTTATGGAGTTGTCAATTTTTGCAGACGCATTATTGGGTTGTAGTCAACATTTTTTAACTGACAGGGTTCTCATTAATGCAAGAATCTGCGTAATATACGCAGCAAATTGAGCTGGGACGCGACATTGTTTAAAACGGTGCGTCCGCGGACTCGTCTGAATGTCGAGGAAATTCGAAATTTCTGATGTCGGGATCAATCTGCTTATACTGAACCAAAACTTCCGGTCAAGAAACGAAAGCGAAACTAAATTAATTTTCTTTGCCGAGAAACTCTTAAAGCGTGAAACGAAAGTGAAGAGTGAAGCATCGGTATTCTTCATTACCAAGAAGCTTCTTATTTCATTGTCTTTTAGACGTTACACTTGGAATGCTGTTATGAGGTATTGATTAATTTGACATAGGATATTACTTAGGTGATCTTATCTAGTTCTTGTAGAGAAGAAATATTAAAGCTAGACACTTTCAGGCAGCCTCGTGGAATTTGATTTTATGTATTATATTTTATCAACAGCAATAAAAACATTTTTCTTTAAAAATTATTGTTTTGATCGAGTGTTACTACAGTTGTAAATCGGGACTCAGTCTATTGTTCTGGGACCTCATCAAATTTTAGCTGGGACGCAACCTTTCCAAAACCATGAGTCCAGGACTCAAGTTTATAAAAATCCTAGTAAGAACCGTGATTGATTAGAGAGCACGTCACTGTTACTTCCTATCATCATTGGAGTGAGCTTGCCACATAACGAGCAAGAGGATATATAATCACCCATACTGACACATCTTATGGTTATTAATAGCGAGCGAAGCTTTGTGTTGCAAAGTGATGAGCTCGCTCCAATCATAGGATATCAAGCTGAAAAAGTTTCGACCACAATGGTCTGCAAAAAATTTTTGTTTGGATAATACACAAATGTTTCAAAATTCCAAACAAGCTTTCTCATACCTTCGCTGTTGTTGATAACTGCTTATTTTTGAAAGAAAACAAACATTGCAGCTAATACGACAACACAATGCAACTGTCACGTCGACAATTAAGAAACAGTTCTATCGTTAAAATGACAGATGTCCCTCCGACCGTTTTAACGATAGAATTCACCCCTAATACTGCTTCGTAGCAAAACGAAATTTTATAAATACTGTCTACATGGCTATAAAATGAGATAGAAATGTTATAAATATACCTGTAAACTGAATTATAAACCACTGTTTATAGTGTATTTGCTTGTAAATTAAGATTTCAATATATATTGTCATTGCTGATTCTGAGAAGTTACTCCACACTTCCGGCACAAATGGCGTCAATTATGAATCGTGAAATTTTCAAACAACTCGAGCGGACACATTTTTCTTGGGATTTTCTTCATTGAAAGGATTTACAAATATCAGAAAAGGTTTGTTACTAATATAAGACCTTTATTAATGCTCATTCTATCTAATTAGCCGTGAAATTTCATTTCGGAGTGGATCCACTCCGATTTTGCACATTGCGAGTATAAGGGAAGGAATTTAATGTGAATGCAGGGGACGAAGTCACAGTTAGAATATTCTAACTAGTCGACATATGAGTACGTACGTCACAATGCAACATGTTCACATCATTTGTTTCTGCCTAAATGAAGAGTCCGATCTTATTTGCAAGATGTTTAGGGTCTTCGCTCACACAAACGGAGCACCGTAACATATTAGAAATTCAGAGGCCTGTTCACCTGATCAATTTCTTAGGCCCAACAAATCAAGTACAGAATTTAACCTATAGGGAACACTCATTCCTGCAAACTCTGTACTCAGACAGATTACAGTACATGAAATGTGAGTAAAACTGAAGTATCTCAGTACCCATATAGTCTTGGTCCTTCAAACAACCAGTGGTCTGTGCCATTGATATTTTAATATTCCATTGATGCAAATAAATGCTTCTGTGATAACTTACACGTGATCTTAATGGTAGTTGATTAGAGATGGTTTGTGTGGCATTGTGCACATTTACACGCCACAGAACAAGGGACTCGATCAATCAATATTCTCTCTCTCTGCCTGCGAGTTTTCCTTCGTTACAGGAATGCTACAAGAATTGTGGGTAATTTACAATTTCCGGTTTAAAAAATAACGATAAAAAAACTGCAGCAGGCTTCACGAAAAAAAATGTTGTGCATACATTTTTTCATCTATATTAAAAAATTTAATTTTTTGAAATCATCATCGTGTAAAAATAAAAATTATAATGAATTCTCGCGTGGATACGATGTAAATAATTATTTCGGAACGGATCTAATTTTCTCCTCGAAAACCTCTGCACTTATTAGGCTATTAAACTTCAACATGACAAGCCCGGGACTGTGTGGTGGTGTGGGAGTGATGAATGAATACGGTCGATGGCGCCCTTACGATCCGCATACAGCTAATTTTATAGAATCCAGCCAAAGGAGAAAGATCCATCAGTGCAAGTCAATTTAGGAAAAGTCGCCCAAACATGGGAATGTACTCCATAGATTTCCTAACTATGTGCCAGATTCGATTTGGGACAGGTGAGCTAACAACTTCTCATGCCCTAGCTTATACAGATATCTGATGCCAAATGCGCCCCTCCCCCGGGGATGAGGACATGGGGACATCGTGAATGAATTATAGATGTATGATAAACATAAGTATGAACTTAAACTTAAGTTTAACCACTACCAGTCTACTTGTGGGAAACTACACATTGTGTACACATTGTGTATTCAATACCCACAACTTAGTCTTACGGCACAAGAGACTGGTTGTGTATTCAATACCCACAAGTAGATTGGTAACTTAAGTTTGAGTGCGTACTTTAATTATCATACATCTATATAGGCTTACAAATTCATCACGATGCCCATTAACCTGTATGTATTGCATGGCTATATCTGTTGAGACAATCTCATATAAGCACAGAAAAATCCACTTCTGCACTGCCCAGCGTTAAACTCTGACCTGTGGAATGAAATCTCTTAGACAATGTGTGACTTATGAGCTAGACCGTTTGACCATTTTCTAGAGGCAAGTCATTAAAAACTTGTTTTTGGTGACCATAGAATCTTTACCACACTGTCAACATTGAGATTGCACACTGCATGTTGAAATATTTTGTAATTTTTTTGTAATTAATGAATTTGTTGACATTAATTTTTGGTGATATAGTATGTATATATAACAATTTCAATTGCAAAAATTCATTGTCACAGTGGTTTTATTTTTGTTTTGTTTTTTCCCCCAAAAATAGCGAAATTAAATACCCAACAAAAATTCATCATTCACAGTACTTCAATACATGTATTCTACACTTGTTCCTAAAGTGAATTATAATATGTGTATTTGGCTTAAGAACATTATGATCTGTGTTTACATTTGGAAATGAAGAAATCCATATAGATTTAAATATTGAATATATTATAATGTCATTTAAAAGCAATCTACCACAACTGTTTATCAGCAGTGTTTGAAATAACAGTACGCCCGACTGCCCGAGACGCATAGATCTGCCGCGGGCGAACACATTTCTTTGCAAAGACGCCGCCGACGGACGGGTTAAATTTTCGCTGAGAGAAATTTAGATGCATGAAATCGATAATGAAGTTGCAATAAACATTGACATTTTGATTGGGATCGAAGATGTGAATTAAGTTTTAATCATATTGTCGCTTTGAATAAGATAAGATAATTTACCGGTATATATACCAACAAAATATATTGCAGGGCTAGTGGTTCTCTGGCAGGGCTAACAAATTAAAGTAGTTAGTTCTGCATTTCAGCTCATTTTACAGTGAGTTTAAACACTGTTATCAGTCACCAGTGTAGGGAATTATTGATGTCAATGAGAGATTGTTTTATTTAAGGATCTATTGGACACATTTGCTTCCTTACTTTGAGGCACATGTGCATCTCGTAATATTTAGAAGGCTTCTGTCTGTATTAGAATTCATCTTTTTCTAGGACAGCTAGACCAGGTTCGCCGCCAACTGTATCCAGACTCCCAGCCCCCAGGAAAGGCATATATGACAATGGGAGGGTGATGTTCAAGGCCAGTGGATTCATTGATATGGAAGTAGCATGTCTTCCTCGAGGACCACTTTTCCAATACTGCACTCAAAACACAGAACTGAATCTTTCCAAACAGCTGTAAACTCCCCTATTTCATGAACTTTGAGAAACATGACTCAAAACGAATCGAGACAGGACCGGCTACGTACGATCAGACGTGAACCTCTTGTCCATGCCTTATTTGCATTCTGTTCCCTCAGATGGGACATCATCAAGCTCTGGGGCAACACATGGACAGAGTTTAGGTACCAGTGCTGTGAATGGATCCAGCAGTGCTAAACGACAAAGGATACATGTATCTGAAATGGACAGGTGCTCTTCAATCCTTCAGTGGGTGTGATATATCTAGCAATTCTGGAACAACAGGACAAACCAGGAAGCGGTATACACTCGCATGTGGCTCAAAAGCTCCTTTACCTACCTCAGCTCACATGAACTCTGCACCTCAGATTCCCTCCAATCAGATCTCTCATTCAGTGCCTCAGCCACTGCAAGACCCAACAGATCACTATTCAGTGCCTCAGCCACTCAAGTATCCAATCACGATCTCTCATCAGTGCCTCAGCCACTGCAAGTCCCAATCAATCACTCATTCAATGCCTCAGTACTGCAAGTATCCAATCAGATGCCAGATCATGCCTGTTCCAAATCTCACTCCTTAATCAAAACAAATTCCCTCTGGTATATCATCCTCTGGCTTTATTCCACATCATAGCATGTTCCAGAGATCTATCAACTTCATTCATGGAAATATCTCCCATAGAATGGACTGGCAGGGGGTACTCCAACAGTATTCTATCACAGGACGTTATAATTCTGTAGTGTTACCTATCACAGATAAGGTCAATTCTAGTGTTAAGCTTAGCAGTGGTTCCATTTAATGTAGCAGGTCATATTTCCATGTAATTCATAGCAGTCCAGTTCCTTGTAGATATAGCAGGTCCAGATTTACCCTTGTGTTAATTTAGCAGGTCACGGATTTCCATTGTAAAATAGCAGTCCTGGATCCTTGTAATATAGAGGTCGGATTCCCTTTGTAATATAGCGGGGTCGTGGATTCCCTTTGTAATTATAGCATCGTAAGCATGGTCCCAGACTCCTTTGTAATATAGCAGGTCTGGAATTCCCTTTGTAATATAGCAAAAGCAGTCCTGGTCAGATTATCCATTGTAATATAGCAGGTCCGGATTCCTTGTAATATAGCAGGTCCGGATTTCCTTTTGAATATAGAGGTTGATTCCCTTGATATAGCAGGGCCACGGATTCCCCTTTGTAATACTAAACAGGTCAGTATTCACTTCTGTAATAAGCTTCCGAATGTTACCCATTGTAATTTTTAGCGATACCTGGATGTCCCTATTGTTAACATATAGTAGGTTCTGGTAATTTCCCCATTCCCGTGTACATATAGCAGGTTCGGATTCCCCTTTAATAAACAGGTCGCGATTCACTTTGATACCTGTAGTATGCAAGCAGTCTGGATTCCCTTGTAATATAGCAGTCGATTCCCTTTGTAATATAGCGGTGCCTGGATTTCCCTTGTAATATAAGCAGGTCAGGATTCCCTAATATGCGGTCTGATTTCCCATATAGCAGGTCCAGACTTACCTTTTCGTATATAGCAGTGCGATCCCTTTATAATATAGAGCGGTCCGTTCCCTTTGTAATATAGCAGGTCCGAATCCTTTGTAATATAGCAGGTCTGCAGATTCCTTTTACAGTTATAGCAGTCCGATTTCCTTTGTATGTTTCACATGTTTCTAACCTGTACATGTAGGTCAGCATTTCTTGTTTGTAAGGAAGGAAATATATATGACTGTAAATTTGTGAATTTCATGCAGTGTCATAAAGTCTCCATGTTCTGTGTTTACTGTCAGCCTTGACTAGTCTCCTCAGTGAATGGATTTACTAATCATTGTATTTTCTTACTGTTCAGTTTCCCAATCAACCTATGAGGGGATTACCATCACTATGGGTGGATTAACCTAGTCAACCTATGCGAGATTATCCAATCAGCCTATGGGTGGATTCCGTCAACCATGGGCGGATTACCCAATCAACCTAATGGCGCGATTACCCAATCAGGCCCTATGACCGCGGACTTACCCAGTCAACCTATGGGTGGATTACCAATCAACCTATGGGCGGATTACCAGTAACCTATGGGTGGATACCCAATCCAGCCTATGGGGATTTACCCCATCAACCTATGGCGGATTACCAGTCAACCTGAATGGGATCTAACATCCGACCTACCATGACAAGTTGTTATATTAATGTAAATTCTGTTTGTGAATATTGATACAGAATTATTGAATATTTGATGCAAAACAGAACTTTGGTGAATACTTTAAAGCAAATGTTGAGCTGTGATTCGAGCATTTTTTTTTTCATACGTGTAAATTTTAGCTCACCTGAGCGAAGGCTCAAGTGAGCTATTCTGATCGCCTTTTGTCCCGTCGCTCGGTCTGTCCGTCTCTGTTAAATTTTCGCATTTTTGACTTCCTTCTCAAGAACCCGCTCTGGGCTCATACATTCAACAAACTTGGTCACATATTCTTGGAGTAAGAAGCACTACTTTCGGCGAGCCACAGTGTCCGATCGTTTACTCTAATCTACCCTTGGCTGACTTTGAGTCGCGACTACTGACATTGCCAAGTTAAAGACGATGGCAGATTATCGTCTTGACGGGTAAACACTCTTAACGTGAACAATGTGTGTGGTAGTTGTTTATTTATTTCAGGTGTTACCATACTTGTTCGCGAGCCTATATCACCTTTATCTTTCGGGAACGCAAACTCGCGTATTTAAAACTTGCCTTTTCCTGACTTAATGATTCTACATTTGGTTTTTAGTCTTGCTCAATATCAGAGAATGCGCCCAATCTTGATTGTGTATGCTGGCGAGTCAAGCACGCTTAGAACGTCGACTTAAATCGTTGCCAGGTACGGGGTTTCAGATCGTAGAGCTAAGCGAAGTCAGGACTATGCTCAGCGAAGATGAGCGGTTAAAGGGAGATTTACAGTCTTGTTCAAATCAGGACCAGGCCCTCCATCAAAGGGGACGATAATTCCCGAAAATGCAAAATAGGCGCGGTGGTTGTCATTAATCCTTCTTCTGGGCAGAAAAAGCTGAAATTTAATATGAAGCTTCCTAACTAAGAGGAGACTTCAAGTTTGTTCAAACATGACCCCCGTGGTACGATGGCCCCCCCATAGGGGTCCCACTCAAAGTTTACATATGCATTTCATATAGACGGAAAATCTTCAAAAATCTTAGCTTCTCAGACCACATGCGAACCAGGAAAGCTGAAATTTCATTATGGACTTACCTGATATAGCAGGATATCTCTGTCTTTGTTAAATCATGGACCGGACCGGCGAGTACGATGGGGCCACAATAGAGGGACACAAGTCTTACATCATTGATATATATTCATAGGAAAAATCTTACACAAATCTTCTTTCTCAAAACATAATCCACATGGAGCCAGAAAGCTGCAAATTAATATGGGAAAGCTTACTATATTAGCAGATATTCTAGCTTTGAGCAAATTCGAAATGACCACCCGGGGAGTACGCATGGAAGGCGCCACAAATTGGGGAATCAAAGTTTACATTTATGATCTAAATTTAGTGGAAAATTCTTTAAATAAATCTTCCTTCTCAAGAAGCCACAGGCAGGAAAGCTGTCCTGATATAGGTGAAGATAGAAGTTTGTTCAAATCACGACCCCTACGACGAGCGGGGTAATGTGGCCTAGCGACAGCGTAGGGGCACAAGCAGGTTATCATCATTTACATGCCATACTATATTCAAGGGAAATTCCTAATGGTAAAATCTATTCTCTATTGAACCAGTAGCGAAGTGGACATATTTACCTGAAAACTTCGCCTGAGATATGGTTCTACGTGGTCTACGATTTAAAGTTATGTTTGACTAATCTCCCCCCCCTCCCCCTTCGCCAGAGTTCCACTCATGCGGCTCTGCGCTGGGGGGTGACCACCAATACGAAGGGATTATAAAGTTTCTCCTGCTGGACTACAGACTCAACTCACACCACCGTCTGCCTCTTTACCTTACGTTTGCTGTGCGTTGAAACAGTGCTACAGTGAGTTGAGAGTTTATGACTTTTGATACGGTTCCTGCACTCCATTCGATGAACTATCCCCCGATTTCGCCTAAGCCAGACTGCCTCCTTTACTCGCTTGAGAACGGGCGGAGCCATGGACAGGCATGTTTTCGCGTACGGCCTATAAGCCGCGGTTCCCCCCCCGTTCAGAGAGGACAGAATACTACGCGCTACTTTTATCATCCGCCCAGGCATCATGTGTCTACGTTCCGCCCCACATTCATTATTCAGTCGGCCCCCATCGAATTCGTCTCGTCTGCTCATTGCCATGGGAATGCGATATCTTCGAGCGTCAAAGTCCGTTATAAGGATCTCGTCCGGAGTTGCTCTACTTCTCACACCACTTTGTCTTGGGGCTAGGATCCCGCGTAATAGGGGCCTCTCGTGTTTCATTTCGCTGCCAATCTTGTGAGTTTTTAATTTGCGATCTTAACACATTTCTCGAAGCAAGCTTTATAAGATGATCTCAGGTTAGTTTTCATCGATTAATCGTGCAAAATTGGTATGTCTGCCGAGGTTCTCCGATACATTCTGCTTCTGTCACTGCGGTCGCCGCTTTCTAGTGGCAGTTTTTTGCCTGTTGTGGCAAGCGCCAACACATCTGTATGATAATGATCGTTTTGCACTTTCTTTCCCCCTCTGCTGGCAAATTTTCTGCGGTCGTAGGTCCGTCTTTCTCGTCACCCTTGGTCCTGGCTCTCCCTGCAGACCGTTCCTAACATTGCCGCCGATACCACTTACTTCCAGCCTTCACGCTAACACCCACAAGCTCTTCCTCGTTTTTCAGGGGGAGATATTCAATGACTCCCGAGTTGGCTTTCCGCTGTGCACCATCTAGTCAGACAAATCGGTAGGTTGAACAGTCCTACCGTTAAAAGGTTCCTAGCGCGGCAATCTCCACCATCACCTCTTTATTTTTGATACTGTTGCGCTCACGTGAAATATTGAAGTCGACTTTGCCACTCAACGCTCTTCCTATTTTTGCGTTCTCCGCTTCCGAATGATACAGTCTCAAGGGCAAAAGAGCGGCTTTTGGAGGCAGCAGTCCTACACACTGAGTTTGTTCGTACGAATCTTCCATCAATAACAAATTACCTACACAACGCTGTTAGCAGATCGAACTTTTCTCTCTCTTATTAACTAGAGAAAGGTAATCCTTCGTCCATGTACAAGGACATCATAGATTGGTTCTTGCCATTCTGAAGTAACTCTCTCTTTGCTATTTTTGAGGAACTATTAGCGACATCATCATTCTCAGTCGATCGCCCAGTAATACTCGACGTCATTTTGCCCTCCGACCAGCAATCGCTATGTAAAATAAATTGGGTACAATTGTAATCTGATCGAACCACAACAGCCCATTGTTAGGCTCCTGCGGTCCATTGCGCTCGAGCAAATTTGTCTCTAGATGACAAATTTTTTGTATTTCGTATCGTTGATCTGATGGCCTAAAAATTTGTGAAGCAATTCACATGTGATTCTTGCACGACTTTTTTAAAATAAATAGCCCCATATAACTGTAGTTCTAATTCAGATCACTGGGACTGAAATTTAACGTAGGAGTGTGTGCTCCCTGATCCAGCTCCCCTCAATCTAGTGTGTCGATGATGTGCTGTTTTCACATTCAAGTTGACACAGAAGTTCTATGGCCCAAGTTTATCAGCCAGAAAAACTTTCAACAAAAGTAACCTTGGTGAACAGAATTCAGTCTTGTTACAAATGCATTTATCAAGGTCATGCAGTTACTTTGTGATGGCTCTTGAAAATGCAGATTCTTTAACACAACATTTTGTTGTAGATAATCCATGTAAAATTTTGTGTCTCCTTACTTGGTGCACCACAAACTGAAATCGATTTGGTGGCACGGATATTATTTGCTTTTATGATTTTAGCAGCTGTCACCTTTAACATCTTACAATTCTCGGCCATTCTTTAAATTGAGCAGCTGCCAGAAGGCAAATCCATTCGGCGGAGTAACATCGGCTAGTGTTACCTTTAATCTTATAAGACAAACAAAGCCATGTTCACTTCTTATCAGATAATAATTTTAATGTGTGAGAGAGATGTATATATACTGACCTGTTTTTGCTACTCAGTGAAATTTACATTACACATTGGGTGTGGTTTTAGCGAGTGTTAGACTCATCCTGTATGTACGTTAACTGGGGTTCTTCCTTTCTCTCTTCCTCGCCTTCCTCCTGTGTGTGTGTGGCGAATACAAAATGTTTTCTACATACATGGTAAAGTGTGTAACGTACTACCCACCTGCTCTCTCGCTCAGTACACAGCAAAATTCCATATTTACAGTGGTAATATTGTTACAACAACATCTCTACTCATTTCTGAACGGCGTTATTGAGTACATGCTGTATGTTGAGAATATATTGGAACACTTTACATCCCTATTACCCCCTATTTATGCCAAATTGTAAGAATTTAAATGACACTGCTAATCAATCACACACACTCAGTTATTCACGTGGCACCAAGAAATATCACTTCAAAAGTTCGTCGTTGGGCACCCTACCCGTTAACAACTCCAAAAGTTGGATTGATTCATAGGCATGCGTGTGCCTTCACACATAATATTGATTATACGAGTCTGTTTATAAGCGAACATCGGCATTATCGCAGTACATGATAACTAGCATTTTTGATACCAGAACTTTGAACTCTCTCTCTCGATCTGGCAAGCTTAACTTTGTTTGCACGAGTTTCATATAGAAACTGAAACTGAGCCATAAAAAATTCTATGTCAAACCATAGAATGTGAAAACCAGACATCTATGGACACAGAGCTAGATTCAGAAAAGGTCACTATAAAATTTCAGCCCAGGTGAGCTGAATAGGGAATAACAGGTATAGTATTTTAATACAAATCTCAATAATCAATTGAGATTCACATTTTAGGCCATCATCAAATAAAATAACAAAAATTTCATCAGAGAACAAATTTGCCACAATTTGTGTTCATAGATAGCATTTTGTAAACCACAGAAATATCCAATCTATTGCTTACCAGAGGAATGGATTGTACTGCCTAGAACGTTGTTAGGACATCTTGTACTTCTGATGGCAGATTAGAAAACCAGTGGCTTCCCCTTGCGAGCACCAGAGAGTGTTAGGGGCTAGGACACAGCTGAAGTGTTTGGATGGAGAACCAGAGAATTGTAGCAGCAGACATCAAGCAGATTGGCAGCTGCACCTCAAATTTAACAAAACTCACATGCAAATACTGAAAACAAGAGCCCATTGGCGCCCACATGTCGCTTCAGCCTGAGGCATGTTTTCACTAAGAAAGAGCAAGTTAGTAGGCAACTTTAATCCCCCTATTAGTGGTCCCCCGCCACCCAGACCCTCGGAAGGGGAGGGGGGGGAGCACTTTATCTAAACAAACTTAATCTAACACATATCAGGAAGCTTTCAGGGTAAATATCACTGCCTGTTCAATAGAGAAGATTTTAATAGGAATTTCCTATATATTTGCCATGTAAATATTGAATCCCTCATTGTGGCCCCACATTACCACCTAGGGTCAGTGCATATGAACAAACTTTTATCATTCACCTATATAGGAAGACTTTCTCGCCCTGTGGTTCTGAGAAGAAGATGTTTTAAAAGATTTTTCCCTACTATGAATCCATAATGTAAAAACTTTGGGTCCCCTATGTGGGCCCCATCGTAACTCCCGGGGTCATGAATTTAGATCAAAAGACTAGAAGTACTCTTATATCAGGAGCTTCCAATATAAATTTCGCTATCCTCGTCCAAGTAGATTTTTGAGGAAGAAGATTTTTAAGATTTTCCCATATATAATCATTGTAAAACTTTGATCCCCTATTGGGCCCCATACGTACTTGCCCGGCCGGTGGCAGATTTTGAACAAACTTAGAATATCCTCATATATCAGGAAGACTTCCATATAAATTTCAGGCTTTCCTGGTCCAGTGGATCTTGAGAAGAAGATTTTAGAAGATTTTTCTCTAAATATAATCATATGTTAAAACTTGATCCCCTATGTGCCCCATCGTACCACCGGGGGTATAATATTGAAACAACTTGAATCTCTCTATATTAGGAAGCTTCATATAAACTTTAAGCTTTTCGGCCAGAAGAGATTTTAAATGGACACCACCCTATCATTTTGCAGTTTTCGCTGATTATCTTCCCCTTTGAATTAGGGCCTGGTCCTTCGTTTGAACAAACTTAAATCCCTTTTACCCCTCTTCGCGAAGCAATTTCGATTCGCTTACCTCTATCCTACCCCTTGGCAGATTTTAGTCGATGTTTCTAGAAGCCGTGCTTGACTTCCCAAGTCATCCCAATCAACATTGCCGCGCACACTTGCCATACCTGAATTGAGCATGAAATAAAAACCAAAGTAGAATCATTAAGTCACGGAAAGGCAACGTTTTATACGCATTACGGCCCCCGAAAGATAAACGAGTACAGATACTCAACGCTCGCAACACAGTTATGTCACACCCTACCGAACATAAAAACAAAAAACCACACATTGTATCACGTCGCGTGTCTTACTCCCACAGAAGCCGACGCAACTCGCATCCGCTCTGTTAGTCATGGCAATTCCAGTGGCGACGCCTAAATTCAGCCACAAGGGCTAGATTACGAGTGAAGCCGACACCGGAACACCTGGCTCCCACACGCGAATATGGCATTACCCCCCAAGAATGACTGCTGCCATGTACCAAGTTTCGCTTGAATTCTGGCACCCCCCAGCGAGTCCCTGAAGAAGAAGTCGAAAATGCAAAAAGCTAACGACAGACGGACAGAAGACAGACGCGGACAAAAAAGGCGATCGATAGCTCCTGAGCCTTCACTCAGGATGAGCTAAAAAAAATTTACACGTATGAAAAAAAAATGCTGCCAATCAACCCTCTAACATTATTTGCTTTAAAAGTATTCACCAACAGTTCGTTTGTCAAAATATATCAATACATGTCTGTGATCAATACGTTCACAAACTGAATTTCCATTTAGTATACAATTGTCATGTGACGTCGCATGTTAGACTTCCACCCTAGGTGACTAGGTAGTCCGCCCCATAGAGTTGAGTGGCGGGTTTAAATCCGCCCATAGGTGATTGCGGTAATCACCCATAGTTGGAACTGGGTATCCGCCCATAGGTTGATGAGGGGTTAATCCACCCACTAGGTTGATGGGTATCCGCCCAGTAGGCTGATTGCGGTTAATCCGCCATAGGTTGACTTGGGTCAATCGCTGTTGACTGGGCTAATCCACCCATAAGGCTGATAGGATAATCCGCCCATAGGTTACTACAAGGTAAGTCCACCCCATACAGGTTGAGCTGCGGTAATCCGCCCTAGTGATTGGGATAAATGAACACCGTAACGCGGATACCAAATGAATTGAGGTAAATACACCATTCACCTGAGACGAGACTGTCACAAGGCTAGACAGTACACACAAAAGACATGGGAATAGCTTATGCGCACTGCCATGGAACACATCACAATTTCACAGTCATACATATTTCCTTCGTACAGAACAAAACATTGTGATCCTACCATGACAGTTCAAAACATAGAAACACACAAAGGGGAATCCGGGAACCCTGCTATATATACAAAGGGAATATCAAGACCTGCCTATCATGTTACAAAGGCGACTCAGACTATCTATATTACAAGGGAATCTGGACTGCCTATCATTACAAAGGGAAATCCGCACCTGCTGATATAACAAACGGTAATCTGGACCTGCTTTATATTACAAGGGAATCCGCACTGCTGATCATTACAAAGGGAATCCAGACCCGCGTATATTACAGAAGGGAATTGGACACTGCTATATGTACATGGGAATCCAGAACTGCTAAATTACATGGTAATTGGAACCACTAATATTACAAAGTGAATTCCGAACCTGTTATATAAAAGGAATCCGGACCTGCTATATTACAAAGGATCAGACCTACTATTTAACATGGGAATCCAGATGCTAACATTACAATGGGTAATCTGGACAGCTACTATTACAAAGTGAAATCATGACTTTTATATTACAAAAGGATTGGACCTCGCCTATTTATACAAAGGGATCAGACCTGCTATATACAAAGGAAATCGACCACTCTATATTACAAAGAAATCCGGACCGCTATATTCCCAAGGAAAATGCTGGCCTATTAGTGCTATATCTACAAAGGGAATCCAGGACCTGCATATATTACAAGGGAAGTCTGGAACTGCTTAGTGCTAATATTTACAAAGGGAATTCCAGACCGCTAATATTTAAACAAAGGGAATCCGGACCTGCTATTTACAAACGGGAATCCAGACTGCTATTTTCCAAAGGAAATCCGGACGGCAGATTACAAAGCGAAATACTTGGACCTGCATATATTACCAAGGGGAATCTGGACCTGCGTATATTTACATAGGAAATGATGGAACCAGCTACATTACAATGGGAATCGACAGACCTGCATACAGCTTAAAACTAGGGATTTGAACCTATCCTTGATAGGTGAACACATTAAAAGAATCTATA
>CAJDSM010050765.1:2283-17779 GCA_903981925.1 Ostrea lurida | reverse complement strand
TGTTTAATCTTCTCGTCTTTCAGGGACTCTAGATGTTGTTTGTACAAAGTCCAGTATTTCTCATAGTCTTGTCTACAGTCAATGAAAGTCAGCATCATTAGGATTGATCAATTAATATAACACAGATTACAGATCAAATATTGCTTCATACTATAATACAATAGTACAAATATACTGCTTCCAATCTTTTCCCCATTCTATACTGTTTCTCACACAATATTGAATTCTATAACTACATCTAATTCATATTTTCCCTTCCCAAATCTACACAACAAAATGCCTCTAGCAGACAGCGAGACCAATAGACTTACGAACATTGATCACGACTGGTAGATCATGCGACTTACCACCCAAACAAACACGCACAGAACACACCTGAGTATCACTGTGTAGCTTCACGGTCTGTGGCCAGGTGTAGGTGTTAGGGACTACCACAACACACAACAGACACGAGTAGAATACATGAGTATCACTTGGTACTTCACGATCTGCGGCCCAGGTTATAGGGAGTACCCACACACAACAATCAGAGCAGATAACCCGAGTACTAACTTGGACTTCAACGACTGCGGCCAAGTGTAGTGTAGGAGTACCCCACACAACAAACAACACAGCGACCACTGAGCACCACTTGATACTTCACGATCTGTGGCCAGGTGAGGGAATACCCCAACTACAACAGAACTAAACACGGTAGAACACACTGAGTACTCACTTGTATTCACGATCTGCGGCCAGGTGTAGGGACTACCCCACACCAACAAACCAAACATGAAGCAGAACACACTGGATACCACTTGTACTTCACACTGGGCCAGTGTAGGATTACACTGCCACACAAACTACACGATAGAATCACACTGAGTATCCTTGACTTTCACGCTGGGGCCGTGGTGTAGGGATTACCACAACAAACAAACAGAAACACGAGTAGGAAAGACACTGAGTATCTCACTTTTACATTCACGATCTGCGGCCAGGTATAGGGCTTGATGTAGAAACTCCACCACCGACTTGTCGCTGTATTTCCATAACAGATGCTGGACCAGGATTTTCAACCCGTTCTGAGGCCTGAATTTTCGGCTATCGACGATTCACTTCCAATCTCTACTGAGCGAACTTCAGCCATTTGGTTCACTCTCGACTGAAAAGTTAAAAAACACGGCTCACTATGGTCATGTGTAACCAGTAACAGAATTTCAAACAAAATAAAAAAATATGCATCGTTCTGTGAAATAAAATGTCTGCTATGGTGGTTGGTAAACATTTAAGTACATGGAGAGGATGATTATAAGCATATATGAGGCCGTCGTGGTCTGTTGTCCAATCATTTTCTATAATAAAAACATTGAAGAACAGCAAAATTTACTATGAACTCCTTTTATTCAGTATATAAATATTTCTTGCTATTGAGATTATCTCCCGAGTATTTTTCCACATCAAATTCCAAAAACTATTACTTTTAAGTCATCTAATCTGTTTGTATACAAGTATTACTAACAAGTTGAAAATAAAATGAGCTGTTGTTAACACCACAAAAATAACAGGTTGATGATGATCAATAGGCGTTTAAATGAACACAAAAACAGCTCATTTTATTTTCACTAGTATACTTGTATCAAAAGATTAGATGACTTAGAATGATAATCGTAGTTGGAATTTTACATGTGCAAAAATACTGGAGTATTCATGTGACAAAAATATTATATTATGACTAAAAGGAGTTCATGAGTTTAACTGTCTCAAATGTTTTTATCATAGGGAGGGTTGGAAAACAGGCAACAGCCCTCATATTATGGGCTTTAGAATCGAATCTGCCCATGTCTTCAAGTCTACCATCCACACATCAGCAGACCCCATTATTTTTCACCAAACGATGCTATTTTGATATTTTGTTTTGAAATTCTTGTTACTGGTAACACATGACCATAGTGAGCCGTGTTTTTTAACTTTTCAGTCGAGAGTGAACCAAATGGCTGAAGTTCGCTCAGTAGAGATTGGAAGTGAATCGTCGATAGCCGAAAATTCAGGCCTCAGAACGGGTTGAAAATCCTGGTCCAGCATCTGTTATGGAAATACAGCGACAAGTCGGTGGTGGAGTTTCTACATCAAGCCCTATACCTGGCCGCAGATCGTGAATGTAAAAGTGAGATACTCAGTGTCTTTCCTACTCGTGTTTCTGTTTGTTTGTTGTGGTAATCCCTACACCACGGCCCCAGCGTGAAAGTCAAGGATACTCAGTGTGATTCTATCGTGTAGTTTGTGTGGCAGTGTAATCCTACACTGGCCCAGTGTGAAGTACAAGTGGTATCCAGTGTGTTCTGCTTCATGTTTGGTTTGTTGGTGTGGGGTAGTCCCTACACCTGGCCGCAGATCGTGAATACAAGTGAGTACTCAGTGTGTTCTACCGTGTTTAGTTCTGTTGTAGTTGGGGTATTCCCTCACCTGGCCACAGATCGTGAAGTATCAAGTGGTGCTCAGTGGTCGCTGTGTTGTTTGTTGTGTGGGGTACTCCTACACTACACTTGGCCGCAGTCGTTGAAGTCCAAGTTAGTACTCGGGTTATCTGCTCTGATTGTTGTGTGTGGGTACTCCCTATAACCTGGGCCGCAGATCGTGAAGTACCAAGTGATACTCATGTATTCTACTCGTGTCTGTTGTGTGTTGTGGTAGTCCCTAACACCTACACCTGGCCACAGACCGTGAAGCTACACAGTGATACTCAGGTGTGTTCTGTGCGTGTTTGTTTGGGTGGTAAGTCGCATGATCTACCAGTCGTGAACAATGTTCGTAAAAGTCTACTTACTTCACTGTCTGCTAGAGGATTTTGTTGTGTTAGATTTGGAAGGGAAATATGGAATTAGATGTTACGTTATAGGAATTCAGTTATGTGTGAATAGAAACAGTTATAGAGTGGTGGAAACAGATTGGAAGCAGTATATTTTTGGCGTCATGTATTACAGTATGAAGCAATATTTGATCGTATCTGTGCTAGTTATTAATTGATTAATCCTAATGATGACTGACTTATTGCAGACAAAGACTATGAGAACATATTGGACATTGTGACAAACATACACTTTAAGGTCCCTGAAAACGAGAAGATTAAACAGAAACTAAGAGGTCTCGAGAAAAACATGGATGTTCGCCAACATTCTTGGAGGCAGAGACAGGCCAAGGTCAAGGTAAATAAGCACACAACGACAACGGTCAAGGTCATATTAAGCAACACAACAACAAGGCAAGGTAAATATAGCAACACACAACAAGGTCACAGGTAATATAAGCAACAACAGCAAGCCAAAGGTATATAAGCAACACAACAAGGCCAAGGTAAATAAGCAACACAACAAGTCAAGGTATATAAGCCAAACAAGCAAGGTCAAGGTATATAAGCAACACAAGACAAGGTCAGTAATCATAAACAACTTTACAACGAAGGCCAAAGGTAATATTTAAAGCAACAAACGACAATGGTAAGCTAAAATAAAGCAACACGACAACAAGGTCAAGGTAATATAAGCAACACAACAGAACAAGGCCAACGGTAATTATAGAAGCACAAGCGACAAGGTCAATTAATATAAGCAACACGAACAACAAGTGTCAATATAACCAGGTAATCTTCATAGCAAACATCACGGCCCATTATCAACATCGAAGGTCAGGTCAATTTATAAGACGATACATAGATACAAGGTCCACATTCGCTTTGGTAATATATTAGACAAAGTGACACTTCCCATACGCTACACGAAGATCTAGAGACAGGTTGCACTTCAAGCAACACTTTACAAGAAGGTGCTCAAAGGTTCAATATATAATCTAGACACATCATCGGGAAAAGACCAAAGGTAACAGAGGACTCTAATATTATAGCTAAAACAGACGTTAGACCAAAGTGGGTAAGGTAATATATAACACAATTCACTAACCATTAAGAAAAGCCAAAAAGTTGGAGAGTGCATGCGGTAAAAGGCAATTAATGTAACAATCAGAACCACAACAACAAATATAAGTAATTAATAAATTGTTCCAAACGTACCGATTAAAAGGTCAAGTAATTAAGCAACACAACAAACTTCATGGTCAAACTTTGATAGCAGTAAAGCATATAAACAATGACCAACCAATTAAATAAAGATATATAGAGAATGAGTCAAAGGTTATTTTCAAAGCAAGCAGCAAAAGTGATCAGAGTTATCTAAAGCATCACAGAGATTTGTTTAAACAGTCAAAATGAGATTATGTGAATCACAAGAAAAAGTTAACGGTTGGTCCGTGTAGTACATGGTCATGATACACTATACTTATGATCCCTCCACACAATCATGGAAACTGATGAGTTGAGTTTTCTAGGAAAAACTTTCTACGTGAAATGTTAAGCTCCCACTCTCCCCAAATACGTATCCTAATCACTTCGCATTATACTTTTTAATAAAGAACAGTTAAATAACATTTATTGATATTTGTCGATGTTTACTTACCAATCGCATTTTTACTTCAGCTGAGAAATAATTTTATGTTAATACAGTCATCAATAAACTGATGGGATAATTGAGACACTTGCTGAAACTATCAGAGTTTCAGTAAAGAACTATGGAGAGGAGAATTAAACAGGCATGACAGTTACATAGGTAAGATAGTGCACAAGAATTATGATGAATTAATTTGTGTTTTTAGAAAACCTCTTACATGATTTATTAGTAGGAATTAATGAATGCCATTTCATTTCTTTCTTTCTCCTATAAGTATATTTCAGGTAAATAATTCTGGAATCAGGTTGTTTATATATTTTACACTAAAAAAGTTTCTAGTTGAAATAGTATGCAGAAGAAATGGCTGTCAGGAGGAGTGCAGAAATAAAAATACAATTGAAAAGACGAAACAGTGAAGCAAAAAAGAGATGAAAAAAGAGAAAGAAGGGGTCACACAAAAGTCAAAAGAGAAAGAAAAAAGAGAACGGGGAGTGAGGGTGGTTTAGCTGGATCTGGGAGGATCTGAATGTAGAGGACGCAGGATTACGTCCGATGGAATTGCGACAGCAAGGTAGAGTCATCAATCTGTAGACCCTCAGAAAATTAAAAAAAACGTACAAGCAGAAGAGGATGATATTAAGCAAAGTTAAAATTTTGAATAAGCATCATTTTTTATATGAGGCTTGTGTACCACACTGGATTTCTTTGTTATGTGGATGGAGGGCTCCAACTTTTTGGATTCCTTAGAAACATTCAAAGTTAAAAGAGCGGACGCCATGTTTATTACTTGAACATGTAATGGTTGGAGTTTGGCTTACAACAGGAAAGTCTGATTATAATTGACTGGACCAAAATAAATCTTAGTGTTCACTGTGAACAGTTGTCTGCTTGGAGGGAGTTTAGGGGTCATCTTAGATCTTCAGAGGACATTGCTTTGCTTAATGTCTGAGAGGAAAGCAGGAACTTTACCAGGGGACTGCGGAGCTCCCTACAGTGAATTTGAAGAACAGCCCCCAGAGCAAGCCTAAATGAGCAGGGTGTAAATAAATTGTAAACCACGCCGAGCAATGCCTACAAGGTAAATCTGTAAACACCGCACATCATGTCTAAAGAGGTCAATTCTTGTACTAACAACACAACAGCATTGATCCTTAAAGATTGAGATTACGAAAATCTGATACAAAAATACGCCACAGAGCCAATGATCCATAAAAAGGGTCCAATCTGTACACAATAAACACACAGCATGCCTAAAAGAACGAAACAGTCAATATTGTTTAACAAAAACCTTACCTTCACACGATGCCCCCTAAGAGTGGTCGTAATCTTGTACAAAAACACACACAGGCCATGCCTTAAGAGGACGTCAACTCAAAAATAGTATAAGAAAACACGCATAATATTCATTTTGCTAACAGTATAGTACTTTAATTTTCTTACAGTGTTATTCGTGGGCACCATACAAGATCAGACTGAGAGATTATCAATTGCGACAAGTTATGTTTGATGGAGTACTGTTCTGACCCAGAACGGATGGGCTCCCGATTCCGCAATTGTTTTAACACGATCGTCACAACAAAGATTGAGACCGTACATGTGACGGTCCTTACGGGAAAACAAACCGAGGGGCTCACAAAAAAGACAGGAGGGTACAAGTTCAGTCATTTAATCTTCACAGACAATAGGTCTGAGAGCTTTGAAATTTTATCATAGAACATAATTTCAAAGTAATATTGAAATATAAGAGACTTATAAGATACAACACTTCAGAGCCATATAATATATCTGAAACAAACAGGGTACAATGAATGGAATTCTGTCAATAAATTTCTGAATACTTAATATTGTTGTATAATTGATTTGAAAAAATGATTTTTTTATTCAAAACCAAAAATGAAATATAATTGTGAATGAAAAAACTACGATAACATTTAAAATTATGAACTAGAGCAGCCAGCTATACCGGGAGGTACCCATAATGTAAGCCCTCTCCACTGTTTATATATTGAGGAGGGAGTCCCCATGATTGATCATTCTTTTCCCCTCATATTATCCACCTTGCAAGGCTCAAATTTATTTTCTTCTCCTGGAAGCCTGGCGACACTGGCAGCCCTCAAACATGATAAATGCACCATTAGAAATTTTACAGATACAGTCATTTTTACAAATTAATGAAAAAGTGTATATTATGCATAGTCTAAATGCACGTCAGTTTTAGCTTAATATGGAAGTAAAAAAAAAACCCACTACTTTAACCCGAATTGATTCTCCCACATTATTTCGAAACGTTTATTCTAAGTGAAATACTGATTTGTAATGTATGGACTTGACACAAGAGTAATATGTTGAGGCCAACCACGGAGAGTTTCGTGATCATCGGGGGAATCTTCCGTTGGACCAGGAAACAGGTGAAAGAATGCTGACCATGCTAACGGAGGATTATACCAGTTTAGTCAGGCGGTCAAATTTCACAAGCTGCTAAAGTTAGAGTTACTATATTTCTTATTTATGGAGGCTGTATTGCTTGCTATGACATCTCATTACTGTAAAGACGTTTTCATGTCGCGTCATTGTGTGGATGGTCAATTTTCGGGACCATATCAACCCACATTGATTGCAGCAGTGTAGAGTCATATCTCTGTTCCAAAGTTATTGGATGTATAACCATCTTTTAGTCCAAAATATTAGACCCCCCCCCCCGCCGCATTTTACAACTTGCATTGTTGTTAATGCTACAATTACACACACACCGCCTCCTCATTCATACAGCATTAACTTTGTTTTTATTGCGTTTTTATCTTCCCCTCTCCTTCCTTAACAGATTCCTTGCTAGTTGCTTTCAATGCTGTATTCATTTCTTACTGTTCACGAGCTCAGATCTGACTGGTCGATTTCCACGCTCTGGGAATACGAATTCGACCTGCTGCATATTAAGCTGGACAGCAATCGCTGAAAGATGACAGTGCGAGCCTGTGGAAATTTTTCTACGATCATAGACAGTAACTCCGTTATTCATTTTTCAATACAGGCACATCTACTTGATAAACGATGCAATTCTTTCTGAAATTTTTCCATATCTTTCCTCCATTTATTCATTCCCTAAACTTGTTCACAATGATAGACTGTGGTACGTACCATGCTCTTTATTCAGATATGCCGACTATCTGAGATTTTTGGGTTCTTTCAATCGCCGGATCACTATGGGGACAACAGGAATGAACGCCCGTGGCCATTGAGAAAACTGACGTTGGGAAGTTGTCAAGTACAGCAAAGACATGCTTCTGTAATGCTCATGCACAGCAGTCCGGTAAAGTAACAAATGGTATCCAATGCAAACTGCCTCAGGACCCCCCCCCCCCCCCCCCCCCCCCCCCCCCCCCCCCCCAACACACACGACGCAAAACTCACACATATAAACAAATACCGTATATTACTCGCACTTCATAAAGTCGGTTATTTGGCAGATTAAAATATCGATTCTGAAGTCTATGTCTAGACTGGTGCATACAATGTCATAATATTTTTCTTGTTCAACCAACAAGCGATATTTTAATCGGGAATTTATGAGAAATTCGTTCAATGAACCGATGTAGAGGTGTAGCAAATAAAAAGCGTGAATATCCTTAAATAACATTGTTGACAAATACGCGAAACAAGCATCAATTTAGTAACCCTATAAAGAATACAGAATTACCGGTAACAATTAATTCACACAGCATACAGTATGAGACAAACCACCAATCTCCATTGCTAGAAACCTGCACATTTTAAGATGGCAAGACAACATTTTTGGACACAAAAATCCACAGTCCAACTGGTATGAAGGTCAATGTTTAAAAATCTTCAAAAATCTTTCCGAACGGAGGGTTCCCGACTTATACGCGGTGTCGACCCTATATGCGATGTTACTATACGGTGGATTGTTAAACTCACTTGAGAGAATATTTGCACTTAAATGTGAAAAGGTGTTTGATTTCAGCAGCACGTGGTATCCATATCGTGAAAATACATGATTGTACACTCAACGGGTCAAAAAGATATTTCCTCACTGCTAATGCCATATATTAATTATTTGAATAAAACATTTTTTTTTTAGAGCACTGATACTTCAAATATTTCTTACTTGCAGTCCATAACTATAAAAAATCTCACACAAACATGGCACAATGGCCTAAACTATATATTTCTTCTTTTGTGGTTACAGTTTAGCAACATCAGGGATCATCATGTTTTATGATCTTTAATTGAAGCGTACATCTTACACTTTCCATCATTGATTCACGCATTTATAAAAAAATCAACCCAACTCCATTACCCAACAAATTGACCACAACACAACCTCACCTCAACCAACACATACCATTTGAAATTAACATTTGTCTGATCTTTGAGTGAATTCCTGGCATATATTCCGAAAATTCACACTGATGACATTAAAATATAACAATTTTTGATGAAGTTTTTAAATATAAAGTGTAATAGATATATAGTGAAAATTAGCCAGTGCGGAATACTTTTGACCCCCTTGAGTGATATCATCTCTCAAAACCACCGGGGCCCCCCCCCTCTAGTAATCTTACAACCTGCTAAGACCGTGCAGCAATCGAATTGTCGGTGAATAGATTTGCTGGGGCAACAGCGTTTGACGTGGCCTGAATGTAATATTTCCCAGAGACTTTCACACTGCTATATTTCTGGGTCAAAAAAAATCCAAAAGATTCAACTGATGATCTAAGCTCTTACACTAAAAAATAAAATCTTACTTTTCAAGCATTAATGATGACAGCTGGATAGACTCTGTGATATTGAGTGCAGAGCAGTTGCTATGAATACTCAGTGCATCCAGGAGACTTAGGTTTGTTATAATTGGTTTCTCTGCCTGAAATCTGCAAGAAGTCTTTACTATTTCAGGACATTCTACGTTGCCATACTATGAGATCTCGTACATTGTGATACCAGAGACATGGCACTCTTCCACACGAGTATACCACATCTCCTGATATACATTCAACCTCCAAGTGCATGCTGTGCTTCCTCCATAGATATCTTAATGTTTTTTAAATTACTTTGGCATATCTAATTATTATGGATGTTTAACTAGGATTAAATACACATTTTTTCAACGAAACTAATTTTTATTTTACAGTTTCCTGTACAGTAAATATCATAGTTTATTGGTCTGGATTGTTTTGATTCAAAGGAATACAACAAGTACTCTTGGGGACTAAATCGGTGTTATTCAAACTAAACAAACTTTGTGTGCGGACTATTTATGCTGACTTAATTAACGAGTATTCGTAGTTTTGTTAGTTTCATAGGATTTTAAATTTAAAAACGTGCAACTAGAGAACTGAATACTTTCTGGTACTTATATTAAATTTACAAACTAACAAATTTGACTTTGGCTCGGAACTTATATTGGAACACTGATCCCTGTTTAGTATTTCAATTTACTACATTAATACTAGATATCTTTATAATTCTTCGAGATCTGAGATTAGGTTACAGTATAACTTAAGATATCAATTACTTTTTCTGGTAGATCTTAGATGATTACACATAATCTTAGCAACAATACTCTGACTTAATCATATGTAACATTATGACGAGGGTATCCAGCCACATGTCGTGTTAGTTGTATTTTATTCAGTGGAGGAACATTTTTTAGTGTTTCGCACTTTGAACGCTGCCTAGTAGTATTATTGTTTAATTCATATGGAAGGGAGACTTATGAGTCAACTGTTTTGGACGGGTGTCTGTCGTTTATTTTTTTAATTTTCAGGGGAGAAGTGTTTATTGTGACTTGGGACACTGTCATGATGTCTAGGCTTATGTTTAATTTCAGGGAGGGAAGGAAAGCAGATTCTATAGAGTAGGTTACGAAGGTTTGGGTACACTTGAGTCCTGGTTACTGAAGGTGTTAAGACACCTATGGCAGATAAACCCAGACCCCAAAAGGAAAACAGTATTTAATTTAAATAATAGTGCCATCTAACATTTAGTAACAAAATCTTATGCAATTTTCTGTGCGGTTTTTGTCTTGTAACCTCTGGAGGAACGTTACGGAGAATTGGTTATATGTGAAACCACAGGGCTGCTACTGTTTATTATTCCTGAAAGGCCATTATTTGTTTAAATTGGAAACCTTTTGAAATCTTTCCATTTTATGCGTTATTATTTCAAGTTTAAAAATTTTATGTGGGGCATAAATCAAAGACAATATCTTGACGAAATTCATTATGAGCAGGGGTGTTGCTACATGTTTGTCTCAAATAACTCGAAATAACTAATACGAAGATACTATGATTCACCTCTTGAAATTCCCAAAAAAACCCATTTATAATGGTTTAAATAGCAGACATTTCAGAATATCAGAGCAGGGCAGGTTATTAATCAGATTGCATCGTTTTGTGAGTTATACAAGCTGTATAGACATTTTCAAATCAACTGATACATCTAAAAAAATAAACTGTTAAATTATAAAATTTTGGTGTATTCACGTTGCAGTAGAATATTTTAGTTTATTAATGTTGATGGTTTTATTTTATTTTGTAGGACTGTGTTTAGTTTCGTATTACATTTTTGATGGTTTTACTTGTGGCCTGATGTCAGTCTCTCTCAGCAATCAAATTGTACGACAATTCCTGTCAGATCAGTGATGTCAAGCTTTTAATTGCTGATTCAGGTGGGTGTCTATATATATAGCAGATGTCAGAGCGTGTTTGATTGTTGAACACGAAGGTAGTGTTATATGGTTATTCGCTTCTGTAAAATTATGGCGTTTTCGGAATATTGATCTTGTTTCAAAAAATATAGCAGTGAGACATATGATTAGATTCACGACGCCAAGGTTAGAAAGAATCTACACATATTTACGGTATATTATACCATCCCACAAAATGCAGATATAAGGCACTATAAACAGTTGTCAAAGTTTGGGAGATGTGACCAGAACTTGCACAGAAGGCGCAGTTATAGTATGGAAATATTACACTGGAGGATTCTGGTATCTAGTAGATCAACAATGATTCAACTTGATAAATTCATCTATCTGTGTGTAGAACAGGACAGATGTGGATTATTTTGGCGTCTGAAAGTTGATTTGTTTTTGTTTCTATTATCTTTGCTGATGATCATGTTTTTGTTTTTTGCTGATTGTTATTGTTGATTGGTTATTGTGGCATTTGATTGTTTTTGACAGAGTGAAGATTGCCCAGTTCCAGACTTCGAGGGTAATTCCTAGATTCCATGTGTGGCCAAAGTACACAGCTCACGACTATCATTCCACAAAACCAATGTACCAAAAGGACATAAGGGAAACTAATGCCAAATATACTTCCAGAATACCATACCTGCAGCGGACTCAAAATTTGCAAGTACGATAAATATCATACCATAGAACGACAGATAAAAGTAAACCAGCATATATAAAGGAATACCAAATTACAACTCGAGGTCGGTGATTTCATCCAGGGTCTTGAAGATATCCAAGTAAGAACTATTCAAATAAGGTACACTAAACTGCCGTCATGTGATAATCAGATTCAATGACTGGACAGGGAAGTCGTAACCATGAGTGCTTTGTGGTATGATAAGTGGACGGTCAATGATTGAGAAGGGGTTAACCCTCCAAGATGAACAAGCGTATACTCCAGATTAATACATATTAGCTATACTGCGGCTGATATAGTTCTACAGGGGGTGTCAATGTCAAGAGAACAATCCGAGTACAGTTAATGCTTTAGATTAACAAGGTAATTAGATAGTGATTATTCGTGCTTGGGTTACATGGAAGACACTCATACGGTAATGGCTTTAGAATAACCAGGCTGTTGTTGTGGTGGTTATCAGAGACACTTATACAGTTCAATGCTTTAGCTCCTTAGGCCTGTGTTCTGGGGATTATCAGAGATCACATATACAGTTAAAGTTGCTTTAGCTACCAGGCATGTGTTCTGGGTGACCAGTTATTCAAGAGACACTATAACAGTGTATTATGCTGTAGCGAACCAGGCTGTGCTTCTAGAGTGTATCTCATGGAACACATTTTACAAGTTGAATGACTTTAAGTGAAACCAGCGCTGAGTTCTGGGTTATCAGAGGACATCTAGTATCAGTTAATGCTTTAGCTCACAAGTTCCAAGACTGTTTTCTGGGGTTATCAGAGACACTATAACAGTTAATGAATTGACTTCATAAGCTAACCAGGGCTTGTGTTTGTGTGTAGGATTAAATACAGAAACACTATACAGTTAATGCTTTAGCTAACCAGGCCTGGTGTTTCTGGGGTTATCAGAGACACTATACGGTTAATGCTTTAGCTAACGGGCTGTGGTGTCTTGGGGGTTACTCAGAGACACTATACCGTCTAAGCTTTAGCTTAACCATGGCTGTGTTGTGGGTTATCAGAGACACATCTACAGTAATGCTTCTAGCTAACAGTGCCTGTTCTGTGGGGTTATTCTGAGGACACTGATCAGTTAATGCTTTAGCTAACCAGGATTGTGTGTCAGGTGGTTATCATGAGACACTTCGAGTTTTAATAGCTTTGTAGCATAGAACCATTTCTGTGGTGGGGTTATCAGAGAACTATACAGTTAATGTTTAGCTGACCAGGCTGTTGTTCTGGGGGTTATTCAGAGACACTATACAGTGTAGTATGCTTTATGGATAACCAGGCTGATGATTGTGGGTTATTCAGAGACCTGGTATACAGTTAATGCTTTAGTAACACACGGCTGGTTGTGGTGAGGTTAATCAGAGGACCAAACTTACAGTTAGATGCATTTTAGCAACCAGGCTGGTGTTCCTGGGGTTATCAGAGACACTATCAGTGTTAATGCCTTTAGCCAACCAGGCTGTTGATTCTGGGTTATCAGAGACACTTATACAGTTAATGCTTTAGCTAACCAGCTGCGTTTATCTGGGGTTATCAGAGACACTTATACAGTTTAATGACTTTACCTTAACCAAGCTGCTGATAGTATGTGGGTGTTCAGAGAACTATACAGTTTAATGCTTTCAGCTAACAACCAGGCTGGTTGTTGTGGGTTATCAGACACGGTATTACAGTTTAAATCGCATTTAGTCTAACCAGGCTGCATTGTTGTGGCCGGTTAGTCAGATGGACACATTATACAGTTTGCTCTTAAGCTACAGGCTAGTGTACTGGTAGTTTACTACAGAGATCACTAGACAGTTAATGCCTTTGCACTCACCGAGGCTAGTGTCTCTATGGGGGATCAGCAAGACACCCTATACAGTTTAATGCCTTTAGAATAACCAGGCTGTGTTGTGGGTTATCAGAGAACGTGATCCAGTTAATGGCTTTAGCAGCACACCATGGATACCAGGCTCGCTGTGTGTGGAGAGTATCAGAGCACCGGCCATATACAGTTAATGCTTTAGCTACCCAGGCTGTGTTGTGGAATGGGGTTACTCGAGACACGGGTAATACCGTTAATTCTTTAGCTAACAGGCGTGTTCTCGTGGAGTATTTACAGAGACACTATACAGTTAATGTGTGTAGCTGCAAAACCAGCGGGCTGTGTTCTGGGGCTTATCAGAGAACTATACGTGTAATGGCTTCTGCTAATACCCAGAGAGCTGTGTGTCTAGGGGTTTATCCAGAAGACACTAATTTAACAAGTTTAAATGGTGATTAAGACTAACCAAAGGACTGTTGTTCGTGGGGTTATCAGAGACCACTGACTATACAGTTCAGATGCTTTAGCTAAACCGGCTGTGTTAGGGGTTCATCAGAGACACTATACAGTTATATGCTTTAGCTAACCAGGCGTGTTTGGGGTGTTATGAGGGAAACACATAATAAGCAGTTCAAATGCTTTAGCTCCGGGTAATCCAACCACAGGCTGTGTTGTGATGGGGATAAATAGTTAATCGTACAAGCGACAACATATACAACAGAATTACATGCTTTGTGTATGACTCCTAACCAGGTCTTGATATTCGGGGTTATGACAAAACGAACATTCTATACAGGTTAAAAATGTCTTTAAAGCCCTAACCAGGCTGTAGGTTGTGGTTAGGGGGTTTAATCCTGCCGAAAGACCTACGTATACGGTTCAGTATTTAGGCTTTAGCTACCAGAGCGCTGGGTACGTTTGTTTCAAGTGGGAGGGACCGAACAAGGCACCTCTGAATTAACAACGACGACATGTTGCTCGATCAGTGATGTGCCGTGTAGAAAGGCTTCATTAAGGCTGGGACCTACCAGGCTAGTTGATTATAACGTGGGTTTGCTCGAGAGCAATTCTTGATTGGGTTAAATCACTGCCAAAGTTCATCTAGATGCTTTTTAGGGGTAACCTAAGGACCTTGGGTGGGCCTATTTCTAGAGAGATGGAAGTTAATCAGTTATGTAGGCACGTATACCGCTCTCAAATGCTACTTTCTAGTACTAGACCCTAAGGGACATGTTGGGGGTATACTAATGGGTTCACTCACAGAGACAGCCATTTTTTATTAGCGAGTGCATATAAGGGCATGCTTTAGTACAATAAATTCCATGCGACTCGATCAGCTCCTCTGGGGTACCTGACGTTCATCAGAAATAGACACACTAGTGTATCACAGTTAATGCTTTAGACCAAGCAACAACACACGTTCCAATTGATCATTTGACCTACTATATTTAAACTCTTATATCTCTGGACTCAACCCCCCTTGGGTACAGTCTCAAAATTAATTTGTACACAAATGCCACTATTTCCCTTTATAATACGAACTATTATTGCTCACACTTAACAACACCTGGTCACTATCAGCGAAATGAAATGTGTGATGTGCAACGCATAGAGGATAATAGCTGTGCTAACAGGTGATAATGTAGCATTCCGCAATTACCAACTTCACTCGCTTTTCTACTAGTCAAACGAGCACCAATACACACCATATGCTTGGGCCGAAGAACACATCCTCGACCACGGATGGGTGACGCTGACACGGATGACTCCTCTTCTGAGTACGTACTCCAGTATGGTGACTGATAATCTCGT